>JASCZW010003428.1:808587-932365 GCA_034211315.2 Aedes japonicus
AAACAAAATTTCAAGGGAAGGTTTCAACTCAAACCAATCGATTTTTTTTACAATTATAAGTGTATCCATGTAGTAAGCAAAAAGATTTTGATCATTTTTTTTTTCATCAAAATGGCGACCGTTAGAGTGCGTTGAAAAAGTCGATGTATTTTGCTTGTGCCGGCTCTCCTGGTTGCAGTTTTGATCTGACATTTTTCCATATTTAATAATAAAATATTACAATTATTTTTAATTCATCTAGAAGGTAATACTATAATAAAAAAATCCTATAAGTTTCATCTTAAACGAGTTATTATTTTTCGAGTTATCACCGGCATAAACTCCGATAATCATGTTTTGAGAAAAACGCGATGAAAGTTTTAATTATCGGTCTGCGCGCGAAAAAGGCGTATTCGAAAAACGATGAAACAAAACACTTGGAGTTCGAATTTGGAAAAAAAATGGTTTCAAGAGCGTATTCTACGGGAAATTTACTAACTTTTTATGCAATAAATAAAATTGATTTTTTCGGTCATTCTAACTGTATATCCCCCCTTAAGTCTGTTTCAGACAGACAGATTGACAGACAGACAGACAGAAATTCAGTTTTTATATATAGATAAAAATAAACTACCATTATTTCTAAGGATATTATTAAGAGACAAATTTAGTTTTCAAAATTTCAGAGCGTGTCCGGAAGTTTTTTTTGTCGCGTCGATCTGAATCAACGGAAGAATTCTTTTCAGTGTATGGTTTAGCTGCCAATCGATCTTTTCACCTTCACATCGACGTGCATATTGTTTACTTTCAAATTGAAGTTTTAATGGCGTCTTGGCAACATGAGCTGTGAAATATTATTTTTGACAACTAAATCCTAATTGTCCATACACAGAAAAAAATAATTAATTTTAACAAGCGTGTAAAATTTCCCCTCATGTAATTCCAAGCCAAAGGAGCGTAAACAACGATATTGTTTGCAATTTTTCATACAACAGGCTGGATTTAAGCGTTATCTGGCTCAAATTTACATGAAATATCTCAATCTTTCTGCCAAATCTACACGGAAAAAAATCCGTTGCCGGATTCATGAATAAAAATTCATGAAATCATAAAATGTGTCACTTCATGACATTATGACTATGGTTCATGATATCATGACGAAAACCACAATTATCATGAATAATAACAACTGCTCGCTTGAAAATGAGTCATGATCACCACAAGCGGTATTATAAATCCATTCCCGTTTTGATGAATCCAACTCGGCAACAATATATATACCGCTGAGTCATGGAATCATGACCCTCATTCATGCTTCTCTATAACTAAAATTCCAAAATCATGAACCAAAATAAACGTATCCATGAATTTAATTCATGGTCGCTCTATAAGCGTAACGCAAAGCTGTCAACCTGTCAAAAAATTTCATCAATTCAATCGAAGCATGCCTCACCAGTTGGGCGGTAATTTTCAGGTAAGGTTTTAAAATCCCAACAACAAATGCTCGAAAAAACTAACTGTGTCAATTATAGTGTGAAAACATCAAGAGCACAGCTACCATGTAGTCGCAGCAGCAACGGCACACAGCAGCAGCCAGCAGCAGTAAAAGAAGCAGCAATAAACCTAGCGGTAAGGTTTTTTTCATCTTGATTTTTACTTGATTAGGTGAAATTAAACGAGTTTTCATTCAAAAATCACATGAAACTATAAGCTATTTGTGTCAAATAATTTTAGGTTTGATTTTTTTGTTTTAAATAGATTGAAACAGTTTAGAAGCCTTCTGTTAAAGCGACTTTTTCACTAAATTAAAGTTCGGAAGTCTGACTTTCGGAATTCCAAACTTTACTTCCGACCTATACACGTTAATCAATTCTGTCACTATCAATTCGCGGTCATGTCAAGACAGCAGCAATTAACACATGTAAATGTAAAGACCGTGTTATATATAGTATCATACTCACACAAGAGTGAGTGCATCGCAGTTCTGCCATCCCCATGATTGGAATGGGGTCGTGGGGTGATTGATCCGTTCTCTACCCTCTTTGGTCGAGCTGGTGTAAAGTCGGAGAATCTGTGGCGAAGTTGTATGACAGGTTTGTCAGACGGTTTGCCAAATCTGTCGTAGGAGCACTGAGCACTCCAACTCTGACCAAATTTCCAGGGGGCGGAGTCAATGCTGCACAAACATTCGGAGCATGTGTGGGGAGCCTTACAATGAGTGGGGCCCTAGAAGCTGTATTTGCCAATGTACCACGATAGAATCAGAACCTCCTCGATCAATCTCTATAGAGATATTCTGCAGTATGCTGCAAACAAAGTTTAGAAGTGTTTGGTATGCTGAAGAGGTATACGTTCACTGAAGACGAGGAACGATTTGACGTAAAGTGCACTTTTGTCAACATTTTTTCTGTTTATGACGGAGATGAAATCAATCAATTGCTGTTTCAATTTTTCTTGAGAATGAGATGCTTAACATGGGGAGCAACAGATGAAAAAATAAAACAGTTCCCATGTATTGACCGATCTAGCGTGATAGCTTTGGTGTGTGAATAAAAAAATCAGGCAAGTTTCAATTTCGCCTTTATGCATTGTTTTTCTAACGAAATACAAGATTACTACTACAACCTTTATTTCAATTTATTATTGTCAGCACCACCCGCCATGAGTAACTCCTGGACTGGTATGTTTCCTTCCGCAATCAGGAGATTCTCTGAAGCAAAAGTGTTGATGGCGCGCAGCTGTCAAGTGCCACTTCTCACCATCTGAACCAACACAGTAATTTCAAATGCATCCAAGAAAACTGTGGCGAGAAAATATACAAACAGATACAGATGTTTTGTACGCCATCTAAGAAAGGAACACCCTCAAATTGAACCGAGAGAGCTGGAGATCTAAGAGGCTGCATATTGCACCAGTAGATAAACGGGTACATATATAACTTCGACCATTTCAGTTTGGACACTTCCCAGCAAAATCAAATTGAAGTGTTCAAATAAAAGCGGTTTTTAAGAGCGTCCAAATTACGCTGTTTGCCCTAATTCGTTTTACGGCGTTGCTGATGGCTCCAGACCAGAGGAATGAATCTAATTCCGAGCAGTTATCAACACCACGAAATTGTGATACCATAGTTGATGAGGAGAATCAACACGAGGACTCTATGGCAGGATATGCGAAGGCATCTTGATGATGATCTACCAACATCAGTTCAGAAAACTGGAACAGCATTCACCATATTTCTGCACAGCTTGCCTAGTTATAATCGTGCAATGGTGTTTGGAGATTATCGTTCACTGAAAAAATATGGTTTTGGAACCATTGATGACGATTGCTTGTGAAGCGATTGTAATGAAGTGATAACATTTGTCTGCCATACATATAAGGCCTGTCGTGTTCGATGAACACCTGGATGCATATGTAGTTGATCCGCATAACTATGAAATCGGTAAACGCGGTATTGAAGTATTACTCATTCTCCGTCTCATCTACATCACCTACAGATGGCCGGAAAGCGATTAACACTCGAAATTAACGGTGAGAACAAATAATTTTTGTTTAATTTACCCAAGAAACAAAACAAGTTTTTTATTGCTTTATTAACGAGACTTCTCGTAAACAAAATAGGGTTAAAACTGTGATTACGATTGTCACAAACAAATGTTATTAAAATTCAACAATCTTTTGCTATTTTGTTGTTGAGTTCATATTTGTATGGTTACTTTCTTTTTTTTCATGTAGACTGCGGGTGACGTCGAAGTCAAGATCAACCAGCGATTGGATTTCTTCGGACAAAATTTGAAAATGTCCAGATGCAGCCGCAAATAATCACGGTAGGAGCATCGCGACCGGATAAATCCATTATCGTGATTATCGGCGTCTCCAGTACAAGCAGAAAACATACTGCAATCCATATGTATGTGCATGCACGTAACGTACGTGTAGAACCTGCGGTACACGCCGGATTGTAGGCCATTGTGGCTGGTTCTACAAACCTATATGTTTGAAATACCAGCGTCAGTCGTGGAGCTGCCGAAGAGCACACGTGATTTGCTGAAAGCTATCGATTGTTAATCCTCATTTCCTTTGTATTCATGCCATTTCCGTAATATACCTAAATTGAACCGAAATCAAAAACTGAAATAAAAAATGAGTTTACTTATCAAACTCCTGAAAGAATCCGTTTTTTCTCATATTCATAAGTATAGTTTCATGATACCATGAACTCGCTTCATGGTGCCTATATGGAATCATGAATAATGTTCATGTTTTCATGTTTTTTTTCTCGTAGTTCCAAACGAAATGCTTCATGATATCATGAACCAAACTGTCCGTTTTCGTCACTAAAATTGGAATCATAAATGACAGGTGCCAATAATCATGAATAGTAGTGCATGTTTTCATGAATTTAATTTATGGTTACTAATCAGATGCTTCATGATTTCATGAATCAAGTTGCCACTTTCAGCATCAAAAATCAAAAACATAACGCCATAGTGGCGTTACGTTGGATCATAGTAAGCTGATTCATGATTTCATGACTTTTATTCATGGTGTATATTCATAACATGAAAAAATACGTTTTTCATGATATCATGAACCATTTTGCTAGTTTCGAGCACCGGATTTTTTCCCGTGTAGCATTCCCTTTATGTGCATTAGATAACGCAGAAAATTCAGTGTTTCTTTTTATCTGTGTAGAAAACAATCGCGAATTCGATCGGAATGACGCAACAAACGGTGTCGAATGTCATACAAACCGAGTGTTAAACAAACCAAAACGATTCAGAGAAAGCCAACCAAGCAGTCGGAAAGGAAAACATGCAACAAACAAGATGAAGTGAAAGTATACAAGAGCAAGCCCAACATGTCGGTCAGAGATGTTGTCAAAAAAGTGGATGTAGCTAAGTCAACTGTGCAGGACATTAAAGTGAGACTGGTTCAAAGTTCAGAAAAAACCACGCCACCAATGTAAATCTATTATTGCAAAAATGTAAAGGATCATACCTAGGGTAGCGAACGGATTAAGCACCCCGGGACACTATTCCAAGCACGGGGTTAACGTTAACCTATAACGCGCATTTTTTGCAGTATGGTACTCCATCTAGTGAAGCACCATACTGCAAAAAAAAAATAGCATTGTAAGTTAACGTTTATCCCGTGCTTGGAATAGGGTCCCGGGATGCTTAAGCCGTTCCCTACCCTACTTGAGCAAAATAAATGTTGAGAAAAAGATTAGGTTGTACTTTTATCTACCCTATAACGTTCATGTGTTGAAGCAAAATTTATTTCCGGACACGCATTAGGATAAAAATCAAAAATAAATTACAAAAGGAATAAGTCATCAGTAGCTAATATCATAGCCAAACAACCGTTAGATTTAAAACCGAGATAATCTTCATCCCGCATACAAATTCCCTCGCATCAAACCGTATCAGAAAACTAAATAATCCAAACATCTAACACCACATATGCCATAAAGTTTGACACCACCAATTTCGCAGCCAGGAAACGGCACTAATTAGCAGAGGCTCATCGCCAACTCTTTCTATAATTAATTAATGTGCTCCATCCCACTAGTCACTCTATTTAGGTGGCAGTGCGCATCAGAGTGCATCGCCATAGTATCAGGTTCGTGTCACTTAAAAATTCACCAAAAATCACACATCGGATCACACTTCGAATCGCATCCCGACGCGATGATGGGGAAAATGCTGGATGATACCGGCGCGCTGTGGTGGAGCATTTCATGTCTCATCTCATCAGAATCATACTGTTCGTGTGAGTGTCATCTATCAGTCAAATGTTGTTTGCGTATCGAGGGATGAATGGAAGCATCTGCATCGCATCATCAGTGAAACGGTTGTGGTCCGGCTTTGTTCAATCAATGAATTGAGTCATTATTTATTTTAATTGAGATCGTTCTCATTCATCCCTCTTGCAAGCGTCGGTGCATGATGAAGAAGTCCGATGATCCCCCTATCCCCCTTCAGTGTTATATTGTTTGGAGACGAATCCGATCGAAATGGAGAGCTCGGGTGACGAGACGGTGCTCATCAGCATCTCCCAAATGGGTTAGAGCAAGCATGTATACAGGAAAGCACAAACATAAACAGTATCGCCTATTGTTTGTGCGGGTGTTATAAATTATTTTGTATTAATAATGTACTCTTTATGAGATTCACCAGTCGGCTTCGCGACGGCTATAGTTTAACGCACATGCTGAGCTCAAGTGGGCTGTCTACCATAACAGTAGTAGAGAAGCCTCGCTCATTGGCCAGAAGGCAGAAAATGAAAGCAATTATTTCAACCACAAAGCGCTGAGTGGAGAACGCTTCGGGCCGGCGAAACAAGATGTGATATATCGGAATTCAGGTTCAATGAAATATTTATGATCTGCTTTGCGTAGACAGCTTGTTCCAGTGCATGCTGGATAGATTGGAAAAGCAATCTGAAAAGAGGGGTGTTCTCACGACGATTTATGAGATGGTTTCTCAATAATTAGTCTATTATGGAATGGTTCATAAACGTCATTTGTTTCTTTTATTCTGATCGGAAACATGTGATTTGAATAACAGTTTTATTTGATTTCGTAGACGCATGAGCTAAGCATAACTAGGGATTGATTTAAGAAGCTGCTTGAACTGAACTTAGAATGTTATACAATGATACCATTTAATGAACACATAATGTGTATCAAATAGTATATGTTTTGCATGGGTTGTAATAAATCAAATAAAATATTTACATTTCCTCAAAATTAATCTGTATTCTCCTATCTAATATATGTAACCTATGTTATAGAGTAGCAGACCCGGTTCTTGGAATATTAAATTGCACTTCTTCTTAAACCACTTCAAATAAGAACATTTTTTTTTCTGCTAAAAATGACTTTCAAATTTGTTAACCTTTCCCAATAAATAACATAGAAAAATATAATAAATTTTAACTGGCACGTAACCGCGTAGCTGAAGGGTTCTTCTTCTTATTTCGCATTCCAAGAATATTGCTCTCAAAATTTGCTTATTGCTTGTTTTATTTTTATGACCCTCCGCTCACCCCACACCAAAGAGCTCTAGACTGAGCTCCCTGGTAGTGGACACTCCTAAATCAACCACAAACTAAAAAACAAAAAGAACAAATTTAACTATGGCTGACAAAATATTTAAATTTGAATTAACAAAGGGACTAAACAACAAAACAAAACAATGTGTTTGCTTCTAGTGGGTTTAAACCCCTTTTTAACTCCAAATTAACAATTGAACAGTTCGCTCCAGCAAGAAGTGTTTTATATTTGTTTTGAAAGAGGAAGATTTTGTTATTTGTTGAAGATCTCTTGGTACGATCGTTTTTCTAGTAGCACCTATAAATGAAATCTGTTTTTGACCAAAAACCGAATGCGCGTGGGATTTCGAAAGATGATTAATGTGCCTGGTATGGTGAATCCGAGATGATGCGTCCATAGCCGGGTTATGTAACCGTTGCGGGTTATGTAGAATATTATGGACCATTTAAAAGGTTTGCTCTTCACATAACCCAAGAATTGGTAAAATTTTGCTAGCGAACTCGGTGTACAATTGAGCTGTAGGATATAAGTAGGAATGGTAATTTTTAAATAATATTAAGACATCGCGATGCATCGATTCTGTATGATTTGGAGTTTTCTTAATTTTGACTTACTAGCTCTACCTTATGAAACAATTAAGTTCTTCAAATGAGAATAGATATGTGCAAAGTAGAAACAAAGCATAGCTTTTCGGGGGAGCAAATTACTGACCCGTCCTAAAGTACCACTCATAGAGGAAACTTTATTTACAACCTTATTGATGTGATAGTCTCACGATAAGGTAAATCCAGATATATGCCAAGATATTTAAAGTAGTCACTTTCTCAATTATTTTAGCATTCATAACTAAAATGGGAACTTGTGGAAGAACTTTCCTTGGTGATCGAAAGATCATATACTACTTTTTCAAGTTTAATGAGAGGAGATTAACTGAGAACTATCCTTGTAGCAATCGTCTTGGTGTTCCAGCAAGCCTTATATTACTTATATCATTGATATATATAAGAAAAAGTAAAAGGCCAATGTTGCTTCCCTGTGGAACTCCAGTATTAATTTGTCTTTTCGAGCTCGTTTCTCCGTCGTATGAGACAAATTGATTTTTGTTGCTCAAATAGCAACGGATAATGCTATTAGCAATTCCCCTGTTGTTCCAATTTACTGAGTAAAATATCATGGTTAAGGGTGTCAAATGCCTTTTTCAAATCCAAAAACAAGGCACCCACAACTTTTTTTGAATCTGTTGGTTCTAATCTTTGATCTACAAGCTCAGCTATAGCTACAGTGGTACTCCTTTCAAAAACCATATTGCAAACTATATAGTGTGTTATGTCTGCCTAAAAAAAATTATCATGCGTTTGATGAGAAGCTTCAGGAGTATTTTGTTGAAAACTAACAAGGTTGATATGGGTCTTTAGTTATCAGTTTGGCTTCGATCTCCTGACTTAAAAATAGGTTCCACTTTAGCAGTTACGAGACAATCCGGGTACGAATCTGGTTGAATCATCAAATTAAAAGACTCACATAGAGTTCGTGAAAGACAATCAGCATTATTTTAGATTATTTTAGTGGGAATGTTATCGGGACCTGGACTTTTGTTGGGTTTCAGATTTATCACAAGTATAACTTCATTTACAGATGCTAGTTGTAGAAAAATTGAGTCAGCAATAGGATTTTTATTACGCAATGGATTATCCCCTGTGACATTTATTTTGGCAGCCAATTTTAAACAAAGTATTGAAAAATGCTCATTGAACGCTTCACAAATAGATTTAGAGTCAGTAGTAGCAATGCCATCACTAGTCAATGAGAATTTAGATTTATAAGTAGATTTGCCTAGTATTGCATTAATATTCTTCCACAGTTTGGAATATGGCGTGTTGTTTGGAATGTTGTCAAAAAACCTTTTTTTGGCTTGTTTATAAGCTGCATCAAATTTTTTTTTCATCAATGTCCCCATGTTAAAGTTCATCCAAGGGCAGTGTGTATTTTTGATTCGAGCTGTTTTAGTAACAGTTTTAGTACATTCTTTGAGAAGAGGGTTATAATTCAAAATTATATTTTCCAAACATTCATTTTCATTGCGAACTGGTCCAATGCCTTCCAAGTACCTTTTGAACTCAGTTTCAAGTTTCTTATGGTTGAATATATTTTTCAATAAAACCATATCATTAGATTCAACATTCAGTTTAAATTCTGTTAGAATTAGGGAATTTTCACTTTAATCACTAAAACTAATATGATTGCAAAGACGGTGAACATCAGCCATTTTACATAGGACTTGATCAAGAATATTTGAACTAACAGACCTGGTAACAAATGTATTAGAACAAATAAAACCATAGGATTGCAATAGATGCTTATATTTTAGGACTACATTATTGCTGGCCAAGGTCACCGGAACATTAATGTCACCTAATATCAAACATGGACGATTATTATTACTTCTGATCAATCAATCTTCTAGCAGCTCATGGAACAAAGTAAAATCATATGAATGTGGACGGTACAAACCGTGAACATCGTATAAACCACTATTTAACCTCAATTCAACATGAAAATGATGAAAGCCGTCACTAGAAACATTTGCAATAATGTTGTACCTTCACTTTTTTTAAACACTATTTTTTAAAAAAAACTTTTTGAGCGTATTAGTAGAACGATTGTGATTGGGAAACTAGGAGAATTTAAAATTAACACTCCATTTGATCACTTTTTAAAAAATAAAAAATAAACCATTGAAACACTTTTCCAAATTTTCGCTAGTAAACGCGAGCAAATTCCTTTGAATTCTACTACGAACTTATCGTTCAAGTAGAGCACTCGACACTGAAGAAGTCTGTAAGCAGCAGACGAAATAGGCCTATCTGTCAAAAGATAAGCTCGTAGTAGAATTCAAAGGAATTTGCTCGCGTTTACTAGCGAAAATTTGAAAAAGTGTTTCAATGTTTTATTTTCTATTTTTTAAAAGGTGATCAAATGAAGTGTTAATTGTAAATTCTCCTAGTTTCCCAATCCCAATAATGTTGTAGTTATTTTCAATTCTTATATACATTACTAAGCCCCCAGATAAATAATTCTTGCACGAAACAATACTTTGATAGCCATTAATCTGGTAAAGTGAACAATTTCTTTTTTAAATCCATGTTTCTCCAACAATTATCACATCAATGGGGATCAAGGCAATAAAACGTCATCGAATTTATGTTAATCATTAATTTCGCGAACATTCCACTGTAATGCACGTAAATGTTTAACAGAAACATTCCCATATGCAGTATTAAAATCTTCAATGTGATCATGATAGTAATTAATTATTTCAACCATTTATTATGAAAAAAAAAGCCCGAAACATCAGTGTAAGTACAACAAGACAACTATTGACAGTGGAGTTAATTGATCCCTCAGTGTTACGTTAAAAGGTTTACCATTCACTTGAAATTAGATTGATTCAAGTGCTTTTGTTGAAATTGTCTGATTAGAATCCATCCGATTTTTTGTAGCCTTTAGAGAGAACTTCTACTTTGATATTCCTGTCTTTGAAAGCAGTTTGCATAGGTATAACTACGTTGGATTTATTGCTATGATATAACCGTGTAGCTGACGAGATTAAATCTGGCTGTAAACTAATTCCAATTTGTTCGAGGGTTCTATTTACTAAACTCAAAGTATTCTCACTAGCTTGATGTGGGATTCCTAGCAACACAAGATTATTAGAAACTGATTTGCGATCTGATTTATCTACGTTTGCCTCCAACTGATGAACAAAATTGGTTAACTCAGAATGGGACTTAGTTAGTTCGCTCAAGGGATGCTTCGAACTCTCATTTTCAACTTTTAGCGTTTCAATTTCCGAGACTATATTATCGAATTTAGCCGATAGAAAATTCTGTGATTTCTTAATTGCGGCGGTTACTGATCGTACCTCGGATTTCATATTAATCATTTGATCCACAACAGCACTGGAAACAGACGCTTTCAACTCAGTTACCATAGAGCTGATCATTAAAGATCTACCATCCTGCATTTCAACAATACGCTTGTAAATTTCAGAACAATTTGTTGTGCAGAAGAACATGTTAACAGTTGAATGCTAAAAAAAGAAACAGGGATTCAATAACATAACATACAACCTTACAGCAGATACAAACAAAATACTTCGCACTAGCTAAACAAATAATTTCAACTTTGGGGACCGTTCTTTATCGCAGAAGATGACAGTACGGCTGTGTTATATTATTATATTGCTAAGCAAGAATAATGCAAGATCTCTGTTTGATTATCGTTCCGCTTGCTGTCAACTTGCAAAATGCACTTCCACAGTTATTAATTCCGAGCTTTCGTTGCCAGGCACCATGTTTGCATTAGTATGATTGAGTAGCTAGCAAGTACCTATTACCTTTTGGGAGTCGATAAATTTTCCTTACCGAAAAATTCCATGACCATACAGGAAATCGAACCCAGCCACCTCCAGCATGGTGTTGCTTTGTAGCTGTGCCTTTACCAACTGAGCTAAGGGAGGACCCTGTTTGAATTGCTCAAGGTAAATGAGTCTTTCGTAAGATAGCCATAAAATCATAAATTTACTACATGATTACCTCAATTACATACACTTAAAAATGTGTGATAAGTTACCTGAAAAAGAGAAAAAAAAAACAACAATGTATTAGTTTATTTTTATTTAAACGAAAGCAGCCCTGAATTAAGCTTAGTTTAATACACTTTAAGCAGTAAGAAAGTTTATCCGATCTACTAGAACTGTAAATGAGAAAAACGGAAAAATAACCTAAGTTGAAATTTGGTGGAGTACCACTTTAGCAGCGGATCTATTTTTGGCAATCGTATTCAATTCAAACGGTTTATTTTCATTAACGTGGTACATACATTAATCATGTTCAATAAACCAATTCATATGGTTTAAATTACGCTGGTATAATTTTACTAAATAAGCGTTTTACATGTCATGTATGTAATTGAAATTATTGTTTGCTCAATACATGTTCATCGAAGCAAATGTTATTCCGATCAACATATAATTTTGAGCTCAAATTATAAACAGATTTGCATTCAAACTAATTTTAAAAATAAATATTCGTTTCAAATAATGTCGTTGTGATATTAGAGCAGAGTGTCTTTCATGAGTTTAAATGGCGAAATTCCAACTAATCTATAACCAAATAAACAGGCTTCAATACATTAATTGTTATGTTATATATTCTCCGTGCGAGGAGTAACGATTATGATGTAGAAGGAGATGTCGCTCATCACCATGGGCACCAGAGTGAACACATGTTTTGAGAATTGAAAGATACGAAGAGTTTGATAGTTCCGCTAGTGTGGCAGGCTGGAACATAGCAGATGTTTTAGAAATTGAAAGCATGTGTATGGTACTGAACCAACGACATTTTGCCTAACATCCCACTGCGGGTAGTTAAAGCACGGACTAGTCCGCACTTCAACACTTAGTCCGTGCTTTAACCTACCCGCAGTGGATGTTAGGCAAAAATCGTTGGTTCAGCCCTGACACATGCTTTCGCTCAATTTCTAAACATCTGCTATGCTACCTGCGCACATGAACTATCAAACTTTCTCTTATCTTCAATTCTAGCCAAAACATTGTGTCACTCTGTGCCTCATGTGATGAGCGAACATCTCCTCACATCAGGCTTCAATATTCAAACACGAATTACGGGTTTAAGCGTCTAAAGTTTTGAGCTAGCCAATTTAAAACCATTAGTTCTTAAGATGTCATGTTGAGTGATTTGCTTACTTATATGACAATTCAAAACATGCAATTTGGGCTCATCGTTATGGTGATATTATTTTTCAGTCACACAACTGCCTTGAAAGAGAATTTTTATGAAAACTTAAAAGATTTGAGATTTGATGAAATTCATGATTACGACTTAATGTAGGCAACTAAAAATACTAGAATTCAACACAAAATTCTGGAATGGGAATATTTATCCGACATTGGAACTTATACAAAAAAAAAACACTCCAGAGTTAATGACATTAGTCACTACAATTTCATGACCGTTTGTTGGCATGTTTGTTTTAATGGTTACTGAATACATAAGGTTATCATTGTAGTAAAGTCTTCATTTTTGTTATCAGAATCAAAGAGGAAGTATTTTAATTTTAAATAATTAATATTAAAGGAATATGAATATTGATTTTATATCGTATTCAGACACATGGCCTCTATGCTGGTTAGATACATTTCTTGCCATGTATATGGAATACCTTTACCTATAAAACCATTCACGTTTCAGAAAATTTAAACTGTTTTGACATAACCGTTTCGAGTTTAATTACTCTCCCTTCCTCCTCATCATAGAACAGCTTCTGGCTGTTCCTCATTGCCACCGGTTCCCGCAAAGGTTCATACAGGTCGTAAAGTTTAAGTGCACATTTTGCACCAAAGCCCCCCCTAGGCAGACTGAGCTCACACTATTTAGCGATGAATCCCGCACATATGAGTCCCCATGGTATGATACTTAGTTTTGGACGTTTTTTACCCAACCTCTAGATGAGAATTTAATTTTCTCCAGACCAATTTGGGAAGACTCGTTTTAAAGGTTCCCTCTTAGACTTCGTCGGCTTTCGCTGGTAAACAAGCTTGATTGCCAGAGTCTTGGTTTCCAGAGCCAGTTTCGAATTCAGAAGAAGCAGCATGGTGACACAGGGGAAAAGCTACGAGTTCACGGAGGCGAGGATTTTTACGACTCTCGAGACCACAATGGTAGGTTTTCTCCAGACGATTCAACGGAGCAAATGGTTTCAATTCAACAGGGATGGAAAATTACCACCCACCAGATGATTCGGAAGGTGAACATTTACGGCTGGTGTGCATACTTTCACTGCACATGTGAAAACAAACAAATTAAGATATGCACGAGCAAGCGTATAATTGCTGCCACTAACTTTTGCATTCTGAGAAACCCCCAGAGAAAACTCCGGCATTCGATGTTGTGTCACTGTGGTGTAGGCGGTGTAAACATTTGAAAGCAGTGATTATAAGACATTTTGAGAAAATGCAGTTTTCACAAAAATATTGAAAAACATTAACAAGTCGTCTAATTTTTTGCTAGTCGTCAACTTTTGCTTATTGGGGTAGATATGCAAATTAAGGAAAGTGAACTATATTATAATAATATCGCATATGAGCAATGGTTCAGCTATGGTACAACTTAATTTCAACTCCGTGTAAAGTTTATTGGTTCATATTTTAGTGCACCATATTCGATTCATTTACCTCATGGGTAAAAGGCTACTTAGTATATAGATATATGTTACCGATTTATCGTAAAAATTTCAATTTGTCATCATGTAATAGATATGTCCTATATGCCTTATATATTCGTCACCCGAATCGGATTTTAAGAGTAAATGATTATTTCAGCCTTATCGACTATTGTTTGCCTTGGACCGTGCCGAAAAAGTCGAATTCATCTGATGTTTAAACGTAATCAGTTTAAGAACATAATTTATAGAATACAGAAATGACAGTGAAGATTACACATCTTTTCCGATATTGCGTGCACTAAGAAGAAGCGACTCAATGTTCCGATCTTTCATGTGATTTTCCTGCCACCTGGTGGTCGGTACATCAATCAGTAGTCAATATATAGAGGAACGGCTTGTAAGATGGAACAGCGCCACTTTTGCATTCACAGCGGCAACACTATCGCGCTGACAAGTGTTAACCTCATTTTTTTACTATTCTTCAATTTTCATTTGCTTTTGGAGTGAATACACTCATTCGATTTAGCTCTTTCAGGTTTCAACGTTCGAAAGTGTTGGCATTATTAAAATAGCAATTATTTCTTGTGCATAATAAGTGGAAATTTCCCATCGATATCAAGAGGTTAACATTTGTGTTGGCTAGCATTTTTTATGTATTTCCAAACAAATAGTAAATTGAAGCAATTTTTTGATGTTTTGTGTTTATGGCGTCATGTTTGTAAGATGGAACACATTTTTTTCGTTTTAAAAAATATGAATGGTATTTTTTATGTTTAGAAATGCCATGGAATTAACAATAAATTGAAATATAACAATAATTTTTTTTTCAAATTGAAATTTTCGATGGACTTCGAAAATAGGCCATAATTTTTTTTTGATGACTATAAACAATCAATTCCGTGGACAAACTTGGAGCCTTCTAGGTCCTCTTTCGAAAAATCCTCGAAAAAAATAAAAATTATACATGTTACGAGCAAAAAACGGATCGTGTTCCATCTTACAAGGCTTTCCTCTACTAGTTGCCTATATACTAGTGAAGTTTAACCTATCAGTTTGTTTACGGCAGCTATGCCGAGAATAGTGAATCAACTTCGATCGTACCGCCTGCTCCACCCGGGCCTAAAAAAGGCCTACTTCGTATCGGCCGGATGCCATCGCGGGAACATCTATAAGATTCCGGAACTTCTGGAGAAGCGAAAATCCATCAAGCGAAAGCCTGGTTCCAGCCGTCCAATCGTTTTAAGCGACCGGAGGATTCAACAGAAGCTCAAACGGAAGACGGACGGCAAGGTGCGCATGCTTTTTTTTAATAGTTCTAACGAACTGTCTATTTGTACTCCCAAATCCCCTACATGGGAGAGAAACTATCTCCCGCTCCTTTTGGGTTTATTTTTGACATACGACTTCTATTTTACCTTCTCTCCATTCGCTCCATACGGATGTTCAATAAAAAATGAGAATGATATGAGAATACCTCTCTGTAATTAAAGTAAAGAGCGTAATTTTTTTTTCTCTTCTAGAGAATTGCTCTCTGGACTCCCTAGAAATGGGTGGCATGTTTTTTTCTCGTTCGGGTGCTGTCAGTTCAATCGAAGATGGCGTCGAAACAGCAAGCACTCCGCGAGCGTGTTGTACGATTTTACGAAACGCATGGTCATCGTGGAAAAAAAATTTACGGTAGACCACTTTCGAGACGAAAACGTGCCCGTTAGTACAGTTTACCGGATCTTGGCATCCCTGAGCGTGGAGCGGAAGGCCAGTAGCGGCCGTCCGGCGGAGAGATAATGTCGAAGAAGTTGAAGGAAGCGTTGAAAAAGCTGTTCGACAACAAGGGCGGAATGAGTTTGCGTGACGCTTGCCGAAAATATCACTACATACCATGATTTACCGAACCCTCAAGATGGAGGACATCATCTGTCGGAAGAAGACTCGGTCCCCCGAGTACACGAACGAGCAGATAGCGACCGTGAAATTGCAGTGCCTGTGGATGACGAAGAACAACTCTCGAAGACCCACATTCCAGGAAAATACAGCTACTATTTCAGCGACAAGTCGGCCACACCCCTCGACGTAAAATTTAAGTTTAAGCATAAATTTGAAAAAAAAAAAACGTTTTGCTGTACATCGCCATATCGGACAGAGGGATTTCAAAGCCGTGGTTCAAGCCGAGCGGTCTGGCCATCAATCAACAAGTGTGCCAGGAGGAGTGTCAAGAGAAAAATCTTCTGCCATTCTTAAAGGACTATCATGTGGATGGGAAGTACGTTTTTTGGCCGGACAAGGCGTCTTCCCATAACTCCAGGAAGACGCTGAAGTATCTTGAGCAGAAAAAGATACCGTACGTGCCTAAAGAAGGGAACCCGACCAACTTGCCCCAGTGCCGTCCCATTGAGGATTTTTTTGGCTCCCTCAGTGCTCTAGTGTACGAAAGTAGTTGGCGAGACCAAGATACAAAGCATTTGACCACGAGGATCCGGAATTGTATCCGGAAGATGGACGTCAGTGCCGTCCAGCGCTCTTGTGAGAGCATCGCGACAAAGTTGCGTCATACATCTCACCACGACTCCTTCTCCAATATTCATTGACGTTTTTTTAAAAGAATAAACATTATTTTTAATAAAAAATACTGAATTCTTTGAAAATGTTTTTATGTTTTTTACTGTATGACTTAAAAGATTTTCATTTTTCAATGAACACCCGTTAGTTCCCTACAATTTGTTTTCAGATATTTTCTTTTCTTACAATCAACAGTTTTTAAGTCTTTTTTTTGTTTGAATAAGGCGTGTTACAAACACTCACGACCTTTTCAAAACATACTTGAGAATCAATTTTTTTCGAACAGTGTAAAACGGTCAGTATCCTGCACTGAATTCCTATGCAATAATTCATCATAATCGGAGATGATAATCTGTCTTTAGTCTATGATGCTGAAATTGTAACATATTATAACCTTTATAAAGGGTGTACGGAATCAAATTACGATACACACAAATATTCGGCAAAATTCGCCCGTTCAACCAATCATCTTCAAACTACCAGGGAGTAAAATAAAACATGTTATGAATGTTTTCCCATGTTTGTTTTATTGTTTTATTGGACCGTTTTTTTTTTGCGAGGCAACCCATTTTTTCTTCATATCTTCCTCTGATTTCACTTCCTTAGGATGCTTCCGGAGTGCCGGCTTCATGATGGTCCAGTACTTTTTAATTGACCGCAGCTCCAGTGCGTTCGGAGGGTTGAGATGCTCTGGCACGAAATTGACCTCCTTAGCCTTGTACCACTCCAAAACCTCTTTCGAGTAATGGCACCAGGCTTAATCCGGCCAGAAAATCGTAGGACCATCGTGTGACTTCAGAAGAAGAAGTAGACGCTTTTGGAGGCATTGCTTTAGGTACACCTGCCCATTGACCGTTCCAGTTGTCGCTCCGCATTCCACATGTGGAAATTGCTTGCCAAATCATATATTTTTTGGCAAACTTTAACATCTTCTGCTTTCTAACGTCCTCAGGGACATCGAATTTATGATGAGCTGTGAAAAACTGGGGCCGGTAGTCTGTTTTTACATACGTCTCATCATCCATAACGAGACAATGTGGTTTCGTCAACATCTAGGTGTAGAGCTTCCGTGCACGTGTTTTAGCTACCGTATTCTGCCGTTCATCGCGATTAGGCGCCTTTTGGACTTTGTACGCGTGTAGTTCATCACGTTTTTTTGCATCTTGCATGAAAATCTTGGTTAGATTCAGTTTTTTCGCCACATCTCGAACTGAACTGTTGGGATTCGTCTTGAAAGCTTGAACTACCCGGTTGTGATCCTTAACACTATGCGGAGATCCATTTTTGGCACTTTTTCCATTCCGATCGATAGTAAACGTTCGTGGTACCGATTTAAATCACGAGACACCGTAGAATGTACCATTTCCAGCTTCCTACTGATGTCACGATGAGAAAGATCCGGACGATTGCGCATCTGCTAGTGAAACTAACACAGCGTAAACAAATACACGTTGAACTAATTCCACCCAAAATTTCAATAGAAAATACCCAACTGGTAACTGGTACAGCCACTTAAAAGTGGTGCAATTTGATTCCGTACAACCTTTACACTAACGAAGACAATTCAAAACATTTTGTAAAACGGTTCATTTTTGCGTATAGTGTAAATCATTAACGCATTAGTGTATGCAGAAGTGTCAGCTTTGATGATGGATGGCACAACGAAATATCCATTGCTTTTAATTAGATGCCGGCGAATTATATAGCAAATTAGCCCAGCATTTCCAACATGACATAGTGATTTCGAAATCAATTTCATTTCTCGTCAATTCGTCGGATGCAACCATTCACATTCCATGTTAACACTATTCATGTCACAAGTAGAGACTCAGTCATCGTTAATGTACATCTTGAAATGAATATGCGGAATAATCCATATTCCGCGATAGATATCCGTCATCAATGTCTTAACCAACGATTGATTTCTCTATTGACGTTCCTACGTCATACACAATAAGCCAAAAGTAGGACTAGAGCAAAACTGTGTTTGCAACACAATCGATCAACGTTTTGGTACTTAACACCGAGAGCCAGTTTCGAAAGAAAAACACTGAACTAAAATCCATTGAGCAACCATCCTACCCTGCTGGCAGCGCCTACTTCTGTGGGAAAAGTGGATTTCAATTAGGCATAACGTGTTCACACCAAGCATGGGTTTATGTTAACACACCACCGCAAAAACATGAATATTTTCACCTGACACACAAAAGTCGGCCATCGGAAAAGCTGTTGAATGAGATATAAGAGGCCAGCTTGGAATAATGTTCTGCTTTTAGGGGTGGAGAAAAACCAACCGAACCCTGGCTGGGGCGGTTACGAGTTGGTGAATTATGACCATAAAGTTGGGTAAAATATGAAGTAAATTATTTCAAACCGCTTTCCGGTTTTGCTGTGAAGTAGAAATTGGACAAACGGTCACCAAGATGCAAATATAATGGTCAATTGTTTCCAGCTGGCAAAACGGGGTTGGTTGGTGGTGACCTGGTTTAGTTTGCGCCGCCTTTACAAGTTCCGGTAGGTCAGGTCTGGAGTCCTATTCGGTTGTCAAGAGTTTAGTTTATCGATTTGCTTTGAAACGTTAATTGGAATGATAGTCAGGATATTTTTTTCAACTAGGAATAAATGGAATATATAAAAGCTTTTTGCAAAATAATAATAAAACAAGTCAATTCAATAAACCATGTAAACACAAACAAGAGCAAATTGCGTTCACATGTTATCTGCGCGAATGTTATCTCATCTAGACTGCGCGAAATTTTCTAACACCAAAAAGTGTCACGTAGGACCTTTAATCATAAACTGTTCGACGTATGTTTCTGATTTGGAGACCAAACTTGTTCATCATCACATGAATGTCTCGAACTCGTACCAAAGTGCCATAGTAGTTATATCATGCTAATTAAAACAGCAAATAAAATTATGTTCATTGCAGCCTCGCTGTTATCAGAGCAAACAATGGGATACAGGAGACGGGGATGAAAAACACCAGCCCTCATTAAAAACTGGAACCAAACCGAGGCCCGCTAAAGGTGTCATAAACGACAGAGACAACGGTGCAAAGTACCGCATCTATGCAGTGTTTGTACCAGATGTGAAACCTTATAATGGGCCTCCTTGCTTCAGGTGAGCACCGAATGGGAGAAGTTTAAAGTTTCCTTCTGAAAAAGAAAAAAAAACACCACCGTCGTCGCGTCGTGTGTGAAGATCCATGTTGCTACGTTATCTCGTTAAAGAGATGCTGCCTAATTTGCTACGCGCAAATTTGGGTTCTAGCAACACAACTTTTCCTAATACTCCGCGGCAGTAAATTTGCGTCCTTGATGGCAGAATGGCGGTACCAGCTTTTTCACCCATTCGTTCATAATGGTAGAATTACTGCCATAAACGACGCCAAACACCTTTCGGACTGCTGCAAGTTGGGTAAGAGCAACTTTGATAATATCAAGCAGTTATCGTTATCTTCAATATCACCGCAATTCCGCGTGTCTAATATGGCATGTTGGAAAAGTAGAGACACGGACGGTGTCGTGGTACACGATGGGAAATCAGACGCTTGGCAATGACTTGTCGACTGGAACCAGGAAGGAATTTTACTCTTCTGTCAAAACAAATACAAGCATTAAGGTTTTAAGAACTCTAACAATAGCTGAGGGTCCACGGGTCGCGGATGGTGGGGTTCCATCAGATATGATGGACAGCTACTGAATACAAGAATAAGTAGCCCTGGACAAGCGGCGGGCACTGTGGGGGGACTGAGCAGTTGTTGGACTCTGTTGAGTTTCTTCCAAAAATCCACAAATATCCGAAAGCAGCCCTGACAAAAGCGAGCTACCCCACTTTTTAAAAATAAGAGTAAAAGTCCAAGCCTTCATCCATTTGAGCGTCTGTTTTTGATGTTAGGGGCGGCTCAAAATAGCGTCTGTTATCCATGTTAGGAGCGGCTGAGTCACCGTCTTGTTAGTGCGCCCAGGACTCTAAATACAAAAGCCGAAAGTCCTGGTGGTACTTGGGACTATTAAACAGCAGCATTATGATGGTCCTCCTATGAGAGATTGGGGTTGGTTGTGGACCTTCCGAGCCGACACAATTAAAAAGGAATTGCAAGGACGAAATTCGAACCTTCGGGTTCATTCGAATCCCGCAGGGGGCTTCGGCAAGGTGATGGTCTCTCTTTCCTCCTGTTCAACATTGCTCAAGCTGAAACGTGAAGCGAAATAAGTTGGATTGATGGTAAATGCGTCCAAGTATCTGTTGGCTGGACGAACCGAGAGTGATAAAGGGCGAACACAAAATTATTTTGACATATTCAACAGGGCATAGCTTTTTTACCATTGGGTAAAAATCAACCAAATTTTGCACACTTTCTCATTGATGTGTATTGTTTACATGCTGTCAAACTCAAAGTCGTGTTTTTCGACTCAACGAAATGGAGGTGAACCAACGCGAGTCGAGAGAACAAGTTCTTTCCAAACTGACCTGTCGCACCGGCAGTTGGGAAAAATGTTGAACATTCACCATTCAACCGTCTCCAGAGTGTTATAGCGGTTCCAGGAGCAATTGACGTTGGACCACGGCAAAGGAGCTGGAAGAAAACCGGGACCGGAGAACAAAAAGACGGAGGAAAAGGTGAAGCGGATGATTAAAGCAAATCCCAACGTCTCAAGCCGTGATTTGGCTAAAAAGATCGGCATGTCGCAGAACTACGTCCAGAATGCAAAGAAGAGAGCTGGACTACATACATACAAGGTACAGAACTTCCCAAACCACGATGAGCGGCAACAACCGATGGCTAAAACTCGGGCACGGAAGCTCTACGAGAAGATGCTGACAAAATATGGCTGCTGTGTGATGGACGACGAAACGTATATAAAAGCCGATTTTAAGCAAATTCCGGGGTTGGAGTTTTTCACCGGCAAGAGCAAGTTCTATGTGGACGACAAATTTAAGAAGAAGAAAATGTCGAAGTTCGCCTCCAAATATCTCATTTGGCAGGCCATCTGCTCTTGCGGACTGAGGAGTGAGCCTTTCGTGACAAAGGGCACAGTAAATGGCGAGATCTACAAATCTGAGTGCCTCGTGAAGCGCTTTTTGCCATTCTTGCAGCAGCACGACAAAGCTCCGCTATTTTGGCCAGATTTGGCATCATGCCACTATTCTAAAAGTGTCCTGGAGTGGTATGAGGCCAATTCTGTCCATTTTGTTCCAAAGGACATGAATCCGCCAAACTGTCTGGAGCTGCCCCCGGTGGAGCAGTACTGGGCAATGATGAAGCGGGAACTTCGGAAGGGCAAGAAGACAGTCAAAGACGAGAAGGACATTTTAAGAAAATGAAAAAAAAAAAAAAAAACTGAGAACTGGTACCGCATGACACTGTAAAGACTTTGATGGAGGGCATCAAGCGAAAATGCGTTCAATTTTACACTCAAGGCTCCATCGATTAACTTTTCTTTTGATTTTTGAAGTAAATGTATAAAACTACCCTAAAATTTTGGTTTGATTCTAAATATTATAGGAAAATTGGCATGACATTTTCGGTGTCGCAATAATTTCGTGTTCGCCCATTAGAGCTTACATAGGCATAATTGTGACAATCGACGGAGATGATGGACGAAATTAAAAGTTCCTGCCAAGAACAAGATTAGCGCCAGCTCTAAGAAGCTGGCCAAAAAGTTCGACACGTCACAGAGCGCGGTGGTCAGAATCCTGAAGGCAAATGTCATGAAACGTTATAAGCGAGCATCCAAACCGAAGTGCACAAAGAAGCAGCTGCAGGAAATCCCGTGGAAGTGCTGTAAGCTGCACCGCAAGTACTTTACGTTCTCGGAAATTTCGACCACTGGGAACATGAGGTTCTAAACCTTCGAGTTGGACACTACACCTGATATGGCTAGATTTGCCAGAAAAGCCAAGTTTTAGCCCTAGGTATTGGTTTGGGAGACTCTTTCGATCGTTGGCGTTTCTAACTTTTACGTACAGACGATTAGGGGTATGGCGATCAATACGGAAGTCTACACGAAGAACTGTTTCCCTAAACTGTTTGATTTTGTAAAAAAGTACCGTAAGGATGAAGATTTTGTGTTCATTTTGGACCAAGCTTCAAAAGATTACGCAAAGACAATCTACCATTTGCACGTAAGGAAGACAATTCCCTAAACGTACCCCAGGCGCGGAAAATCGAGGCGTATTGGGCCATACTTCCTTAGTCGGTGTATGAAAATGGTTTGGAAACCTCCAACTCAAATCTTATATCATCAGATATGCCAAAACAAGTGGACCTCAAGGTGGTCTAGACCATGATGGTGAGGGTACCGGGAATCTTGAGGAAGATTGAAGATAAAATGCCACTCTCTGTCTAATTGATTCATACCTCAAATGCACATTATATGGACTTGTGTAAATGCATTAGAGAATTGATTTTGAAACAAATTTATATTACCAAACGTGTTTTTATTTCCCGCTACTAATGACTCACCCGTTGTCTTTTCATTTTTTTTTTCCCTATAACGTACCCGATATATTCACAGTACGACATCCTTCGTAGCCTTTATCAATCTGGTCTGTTTCCAGGGAAAACCGTTATAATGCCACGATCAATAGCATCGTAAGCCGCCTTTTAGTCGAAGCGTAGGGAATTGATATTCGCGGCACTTTTGAAGAGTCAACACCCGATGATTTTGTGGTTTCATATTTACGTGACTTTCAGCCTGAAGCTGGTTTGCAACGCCATGGAGACGACCTAGATCATACATATAAAACCCAACACCACAAGGGCTGGGACCAACGGCTTTTCGATGGGAGACGTGATCAGAGATTCTTGTGGCCGCAATGAGACTAGTGATCGTCAGTAGGTTGGTACATTCCAATTTGTTTCCCTTCCTGAGGATTTGTCTAATATCTCCTGTTTTTTTTTTTTTTTTTTTTTTTTTTTTTTTTTTTGCCCACCACTTCCCCCACACCAAAAAGCTCTAGTTACGAGCTCCCTGCTAGTGGACTCATCTAGACTTAAAAAAATAAAACATATAACGTAAACAATAAAAAAAAAACGTAAACAAAAACAAAACAAACTTGAATGGTGTGAGAAACAAGTGATGACCATTGAAACAAAAGTTATCTCAACAAGGGATACCCAGTGGAACATAGTTCCTTTTAAGGGATCCCAGGAAACAACAAAATTGATTAATTATGCTTATAATAATATTTACAGGATATTTCTGGCAGTTGATACGGGTTTAGATCAAGAATACATTGATTTTGGATCTGAAAAACTGTTTTAATCTTATTTTAAATATCCATTTCTTTCTACCCCTCCGGTAACTGTTCAATATTCCAGACCTTGCCTATCAGTCTATGCAGAAAAGTTGCATTCGAACTAGTTTTTTTAAAGTTCCGTGGTGGCGAAGGTGGCACGGTTATAAAACTAGGAACAAGCGAAGAAAATTATAGGATTCCGACCCCAACTCTCCAGAAAGTTGAAGAGGAAATTGGTCGGTTGAAAAACAACAAAGCAGCCGGTGTTGAACAATTCCCAGGCGAGCTATTGAAATACGGTGGTGAATCACTGACAAGGGCATCAATTGTCAAGATTTGGATGGAAGAGCACTTACCGGAGGATTGGATGAAAGGTTTCGTGTGTCCAATCTATCAAAACCGTCTGTCACTAATTGCAAAGGAGTTTGTGGGGTAATACCAAGCAGCCCTTCCAATTGCTCCGCTATCACTCGAAAAAAGCAACCGATTATGTTCAACTACGATCTGCTTGGTTCCTCAATCGAACGCGTCAATCAGGTAAAAGACCTGGGTGTGATCTTAGACTTAGCTGCTTAGCTGTTCATTCAGGCAACACATCACATATATTGTTGATACAGAACCTAGAATCTAGAACCTTAGGGTAAAATAAATGATTTAGAACCTTAGGGTTCATATTCAGGATAGCGTAGATCTTCTCCGACATCTACTGTCTGAAATCACTCTGTTGTTCCCTGGTACGATCGATACTCGAGGATTGTTCTGCAGATTGGAACCCAAACTACAACAACGGTGCTGAGACAATCGAGTCAGTTCAACGTCGCTTTCTCCGTTTTGCGCTTCGTAAACTTGGAATGATCCATTTCGGCTACCCAGCTACGAACGAGGCAAATCAACCTGGTTGTTCAACCTCGACCGCTTCGCAACAATATCATGTTAATGCTGCCTCTGCATCGAACAAATTATGGAGTACACGGTGCGATTTCCGGACTACAGAGAGTGTTCAACAGAGTTGCATCTGTCTTCGATTTTCATATCCCACAAGATGCGCTTCGTCGAAGGTTTTCTTCTATTTTTGCCGGCAGGAATAACGGACTATGAGATCAAGACTTACTATTTATTATTAAATGGCCTCAGCACACTACGCGAAGCGTTCGCTGGAGAAATTGATGGAGTTTTTCAAGATCCCTGTCATCCCCAAGAACGCCAACCACCCAAAGGCTACCAGAGTTCTGAAGAATAGGCCAATATCTTTCTTTTTAACGGCAATGGCCAAAGACCCGGCCAACTACCGTAGGCTCCCTGACATTTTTGTAAAATAATGAATTAATACAGAATTTACTGAAAAGAAGATCGAAGATAAGCAAAGGTAGTTGGAATTAAATGGAGATTACTAATTATTCTTCTAAATTATAGTTTAAAATTTGATTTTTATATATATTCATCCAAAAATTGTCTCTTCTTTTTAAAGCGTGCGCGTAAGGAAGGAAGGAAGTCGTGAAAGTTTCCGAGGTTTAGAATCGGGAATTAAAGCACGTCACCTCCAGCATGCTGTTGACTTATTGCTCGGCCTCCACCGGCTGAGTTTTAGGAGACCCAAATATTCCCCAAGCAACACAGCTTGTTATAAACAAGTTGAAAATACTGTCAAATAACAAATATATGTAATTTTATTAAGTTTATAACATTTTATTTCTTACTTTTACATTACCTAAATAACGCAGAAAGCTGAGCTATAAAGTGAAAAAATATATCTTCAAACTAAAATATAACATTACCAAGTATGGGATTCGAACAGTAGTCTTTAGTGTGATAGGTGTGTAGCTTTTTTGTTACGCCAACTCCGGTTGTAGCAAAAGTCAATTCTTAGTATTGAAGTTGTTGAAAAATAAAACAAAAATGATGCCTCAATTTTATACACATTGTCTAGAAATACTTATATCCATTAACGGCGAATTGTTGAAAATAGTTCTCAAACTCGGTTGAGAATCACCCACATAATAAAATCATTGACGTTTGGCAACATGGCCGAACGAGGAAAAGCCCTCTTAAAATTCACTCGGTGAAATTGCTGGCATTCGTTTATGCGAAAGCCTTCCTTTGACAGGACATAGCTATTATTCACCACTAGAATACATTTGCTTGGTTAAAAATGCAGCCTCCAAGTAATGTGAACATATTTTGTACAACCATAAAAGTTATCACTTTTTCAGAGACAACGCAAGCCAATAAATTTAAATTCCAGCTCAAGGTTACTCACAATGATGAGTGTTCTTTTTTACCGTGCCTTGTTCATTCTCATTATATGTATATTTAACGTTTCCTACCACCACCATCATCATCAACACCGCCAGTATATCACTGTCTGCATCAGTAAGCTTGCGAATATGTTTAGTGTTGACACAGTGATTATATTACACCAGCACAATATTTTATCACGATTCACCGCGGTAGGTACTCACACTGCCACTGATAAAAGCATGGTCATATAAAGTTAGAGTAACCCGCACAGGATGTGGGTGAAACGAAGCTTTCCGTTGCCGGATGGTTAGTTGGTTGGAGGTTACAACTTTACCGGCAGGTATGCCCAAAAGTAAATACTACACACGGGAACACAAAATGAGCCTTAGCAACCAACGAATCCTGCCAACAGCATCACCTCTAAATAAACAGGATGAAGGGGGAAAGCGAGAGGCAAGATGATGACGGTGATAGTGAAGATCAGGTGAAGAAAGATAAATAATTTCTACAATGGGGGTGTTGCGTGAGGCCGATGTACAAACACGGCTCGTTTGTAATTAATGGTGATGAAAACGATCCTTGTGACATTTATATGGAGATTAATTCCACTTACGTCATAAGTGCGGAACAAAAGCCCCCATGTGACGAGGGTGAGTTTGTTTTCGGATATTAGTTTTTGCTGAGCCGTGTAGTTGAACTAAAATTGAGTACAACATTGGTGGCCTAATTGAAAGATTGTTAAGCTCCCGATAAAATATGTTGTCCAATATCACATCAACTTTTATTAACAATTCTATTACCAACAAGCAATAAATTCATGAATGTTATCTTTTTTTAAATTATCGAATATTAAAATTCTACCACAACAAAGCTAAAACCTGTTCGATTTATTTGTTCTCGGCAACCAGTTTTCATAGGCAATCGGCACTCAATAGTTCCGTACTCTGGAATCGATTTCCAATAAATGAAATATTCAAAACTTAAACAATCCCAAGCACGCAATGAGTGCATCGGCAAATGATTTTATCCTTAGGTGTTTCATGAGAACTCAAATTAACTGCATTCCTGCGCTATGGGCCCGGAAGCCGAACGCAGCCGACACAAAAGCAGCCATAATAAATGAAATTCTATTCACCATCGGGAAAATTGCCGCTGCAGGCAAAGGTACTTCCTACGATGGGGCACGCATATTTCACCGTGTGGATGGTTGGTTGGTTGCTTCTTTCAGCCGACAGGTTTTCCGAATCACTGATGACAAAGCACCGGCTCAATTGAACCGTCAAAACTCCCGAAAAGCTCCCATTCATCCACCACAGACCAGTGGAAAGCGGGTTTCTATACTCCGCACCTATTTAACGAATGCTAAAGGGCGGTATCATAAATTTTAAATTATACACTCTGCATAAATTATTTACTAGCTGAGCATGCCGCGGATACGGCCATTTATGAGTGCGCACATACGTATGGTTTAATACACTGCGGAATGCTTGCAACTCATTGAAAGAGCCGCTCATTTGGCGACCGGGGAGCTCGCGAGTCGCGACTAAAAGCGGCGTAAGATTATGGGGAACCTCCACGCCAAACGATTTCTGCTATGTTTGAATGGATAGGATAGATAATATTTGTGAGAACTTAGACTATGTGCATTCGATTCAGCAACACAATGTTGCAGCGGGTGGTTGTGTATGCAGTTTAACGCTTATATTTAATAGACAAATGGTAGCGCAAAAATCTGGTTTAATGACGTTCAATGGTAATATATATTTTTTCTGCATTCACATTTTACATGTGCTAATTAGTTAACGATCTCCCAGGAAACAAATATATGGAAAACATTATTTATAAAATACCTGAATGTTTACCAACAAATAATTAGCATCGACTTAAAAAATATAGCATATGCGTTAAAACGGTTGAAAATATACTTGTACCAAGATTCATCCAAGGAGTCCTACCATACTCTTCGTTGATATAAAACATTGAAGAACAAATAGGTTTTTTTTTATTTTAAATACTATAATGTTTGACAACATTCTATGTAAACAGTGAAACAAATTGCAGAACAGTCAATTGGATTTAAATGTAAACATCTTACTTTTTTTCCTTTTTTTTTTAGCTTGTTGATTACAAGTTGTTCTCTAACAACGAAGACTTTTAAAAAGGTTAACCCGATATAGTTTGCGGTACAGTAAAATGAAAATGTTCGGAAATGTGCATTTTTCACGATTTAAGAGAGCGAAATTAGGTTTGTTCTAAGAATTTTAGGCTGGGAACTTTTTCGATTTCTGAAAGGATGTGAGATATAATTGTCTTAGCAATCACAGTTAGGTTTGATATTTCCGCAATGCAAGAAAAAAAATAGGAAAGCTTTCATTACAGTAAAACAGTGCTACAGTGGTATGAAACCAACGGGATTCAGTTTATACAGAAATAACTCAACCCACCAAACTGTTCCCAGCTCAGACCGATACAAAGATTTTGGGCTATTATGAAGAGGAAGCTGATGGTGAATGGCAGTGTCGTCAAAAGCATCAATGAATTGAGAACCAAATGGAATAAGATTGTCTAAACGAAGGATTAGAATAATGTGCGCCGGTTGATGAAACGTATTCCAGGAAAAGTCCGCTAATTTCTTCGAAACCGAGATAATTTTTTTTTGTATTTTCCTTCTAAAGTATTTGTTAAAATATATCTGAAATATGCGCAATAGTCTATGTTCCAATTCCAACTGGGCCACACATTACAAAAAGCTATGTATCGAAGATACAGAGTGGAAAATTGACGAATTTCGCTGCCCACTAGCGCGTCCCTAACCATTCCATGAAATTCAATGGATGTAAATAAATATCGGTAAATTAAATTAATATTAATGTAGATGAACTTGTATCCCTGACTGTTGATCAGTAACTGTAACGCAGTGAAGTGAGCGAGTATTGCCGTAGAAGAGCCTGCTATGCCTTGACGCGGGTTGCTAAACCATCTGGACAGGATTATCTACAACCTGCTGAATTTTAATAGTCATGCTGACTGTGCTTGTGAAATAGCGGAGGCCACTCCCTTTTCGTGCATTTGAGAGGAAAGAATTTCTGTTCCATACCATGCACATAAATGAAGCGTCACAAAGCATAAATGTTAAAAAGCATAAAATTCTGGGATATACCATACATTGCCGATAAGATCATAGGCAAAAGCTCATCATATGCAAAAGCTCATCTTGTTGTGGAATGAAATGCAATTTCACATGCTTTTATATTTATATCACAATCACGATTCAGACCCAAGTACGCACACTACGATCATAATTAGTTGAAGTAACTTGAATATGACTTAGCAAGTCATATTTATGTCATCTCAACCAAGTGGCAACAAGTGTAGGGGATTCTTTTCCTGTGTATTTCTAATTTTCTAACCTTCAACATTACCGAAAAATGTTTTTAAATTTCTGCAAATGAAAAAGTTGTTTTTTAAATAAGAAGTGAAAAACAGAATCTCTCCGTTCTAAATTAAAATCAAAAGAATGGCTTCAATATCAGTAACAATTTTGTTGAATTTTCCGAAAATTTAACCCAAATCTATCATTTCATTTATGTGCATTAGATAACGCCAAAAATTACATGTTTCCTTCAAACTGTCCAGTTAGTAATTTTATGACGAATTGTCAACAGCAAATCAAACTAAATATACTCCTAAAACTGATTTACTGATTATTAGTAGGTAAGTAACTGAAATTCAGTAGCCAAATGCCAGGAATAACTGAAATGTAGAACAATATCGATAATAAAACACTCAAAGATAGCCAGCTTTGTAATTCATTAGCAACTCTAATACTTTAACATAAATGTGTATCTGCCCATAGTTTATATTAATATATAAAGTTTCTCAGGGATAAAGGTTAAATTTAAAAAATCTTTGACAAAAACTTTTATGTAGTTGATAAAAAAAAATAATAAAACTTGCGATTAGAGCCAGTCAGTCGGAATTAAGTTTGTTAGTTAAAATATGTTGCACACCCCTCATTTTGAAGATGTGTGCGTGTAGCATCATGCCTTTATTTTGATTTTGATATTTGCACTTCAGAGAAGCAACGCATCAAAATTTTGCACGTGCATGGCGAAAATCCAAACTACTCTCACGCCAGTTGGCGAAATTGTTGAATGTGGCTAAATCAACTGTTACCAACGTATTAAAAGTGTTCGGTGAACATTTGTCAACAGCCAGAAAAGCTGGATCGGGGGGAAATCGAAAGCCGGAAGCAACATCGACAACATAAAGAGTTGCTCGCTGTTTCGAGTGGAACCCCAAACTTTCCGTCCGAGATGTCGCAAAGAATCTGGGAGTGGCGCCGCTGCGAGCTGGACTGTCGACTTACAAGAAAGTGATGACTCCAAATCGTGACGATAAACAAAACACGTCGGAGAAAGCTCAATCGCGAAAGTTGTACATGACGATGCTAACGAAGTTTGATTGCATGGTATCAGACGATGAAACTTACGTCACGGCAGACTTTGAACAGCTTCCTGGACAGGAATTTTATACGGCAACCAAACAGGGAAAGGTGGCAGATATTGCCAAGCACAATCAAATCTCAAAGCTCGAAAAGAAATATCTGGTGTGGCAGGCCATCTGTACTTGTGGCTTTAAAAGCAATGTTTACATTGCGACCGGAACTGTCAACCAGAAAATTAATATGAGCGAGTGCCTACAAAACCGTCTACTGCCTTTCCTGAAGCGGCACAATTGTTCCGTTCTATTTTGGCCGAATTGGGCGTCTTGCCATTACGGAAAAAGGCCATGGAGTGGTATGCTGCCAACAACGTTCAAGTGGTGCCCAAGGATAAGAACCCTCCCAACACGCCAGAGCTCCACCCAATCGAACAATATTGGGCCATCGTCAAGCGGAACCATAAGAAGACTCAAAAAACTGTTGTGAGCGACAAACAGTTCAAGGAAAACTTGCGTTCTGCGGCGAATAAAGTGGATAAGGCGCCACAAGGAGATAGGTAAAAAGGAAGTTTAGTTGAATATTTCTCTTCTATTCTGTATTAACTGAATTTGAAAAAGAAAACTTTGATCGACTCACACACATTACTGTTTGACCAAATTTTGATCGGAACACCCTTTATACAAAAGGAAGCCCTACATTTCGGTCAGAGATATTGGCAAAAAAGTTGCTTAGTCAACTGTGCATGACATTAAAGTGAGATGTGGACTGAGGTCATTCGAAGCACAAAAGAAACCTCGGCGAGATGATAAAGGGCATGAAAAAACGAACAGAAGGCCCGAAAATTATATGATTCATTGTTAACCACACATACAGGTTGCATATCACATATGTGAAGGCTGCCTTTTTACAACTCCCTGGTAATAAATTCTACTCTACAAAGGACAGAGAAAGCCTAGATTCAAGAGAAGTTAGAAAAATTTGCGAAATAATATCTCGTTTTCTGTACATGCGGTAAAATCAGCCAACCATTTATCTCAACCGGGAATATTTATAGTAAAATCTACATCAAAGAGTGCTCTAATAAACCTATTGCCTATTGTCACTTCTAAAGTAGCATTTTCAAAACACCCTATTTTTGCTCGATTCGGCATCTTGCCAATAATCAACAGTGACGAAGAAATGGTTCGAGAAAAATAATGTCATTGTAATATCTCGTGACATTATCCTCCAAACTGTCCAGAAGCCTACCGATCGAGAAATTTTGGGCTATGCGAAGGTCAAATCGCTATTGGGCAAATCGGAGAAGAGTTAAAGGCGGTTCAAAACATCTAGAAGAAGTGAACAAAATCAGAGGAGAAAAGTTTGTCCAAACCTTGATGTTAGAAGTAAAGACAAATGTCCGAAAGTATTGGTGTGAGGGTGAAACTTAAATCTAATATTGCAAAAGTGTAAATGAACATACTCGAGGAAAATAAATGTTGAGGGAAAGTTTTGTTTGGATTTCAGTTGAACTTATAACGTTCTTGTGATGATACAAAATGTATATCCGGACACGTTTCATTTGTTATTAAAGCTGAATTCCAATTTTTAGAAAAAAAAAAAAACACAATAGGGGGTTATGATTTAAAAAAAAATGTTTTTTTTTCCATCTGTGTCGATGATGGGTGTTCTTAAAAAAAAATATTTTTTATGAATCTCAATCAATTTTTCTAGATTTTTAAACAAGAAAAATCTAATCATTTTTATTTTCACAAACCGACATGCAGTTTCACAAAGCGACATTTATTTTCAGTAACGGGGGCTCCCGGCACTTAATTTTTAGTAACGGGGGCTCCCATTATGACATAAATGTCAACTTATGTATGCTAGAAATCAATGGTTGGTTCGTTGGTTTAGGTAGTCTGTTTTTGTATCGTGTTTCATGGTGGCATAGGATGATGTTGTCTTGCAATCAAATTTTTTTCATAATATTTTGAAATTGTTTTTTTAATAATCACGCTTGTCAAAATTAAAAAATGTCGGTATATTATTATATTTACTATCGAACAATGCTATAATCCACATACCCTGATAAAACCCTATTGTTCAAGGACAATTAAATTTACAGTGTGCCTCACAATACATGTCACATTTTTTCAGTCTTGGTTTATGTCAGCTGGGTAATTTTAACAGCGGAATTGATTATACCCGTTTTGAGTGTATTCTTTTGACAGCTTGTCGTTTAAGATAAACAAGAAATTCCGTTTGTTTTAAATTATCGGCTACCATTGAAGCCATACGAGAGCAAGTTTTAAAATTACATTTGCAAAAGCTTAAACCGCATCAGATATTTAATAGCATTAAGCAGTTCGGAGTGGGTAAGCGATTTGTTTTTCGTACCTTAAAACGGTTCAAAGAAACTGGAAATGTCCATATTCAACACAAAGGAGGTTTAAGACGAACAGCCAGAACGAAAAAGAAGACCAAATGTGTGAGGGAGCGAATAAAACGTAATCCGGCCATATCTGGCTGTAAATTGAGCAAACAATTTCAAATGTCCCCTGCTTCAATGAACAGGCTCCTCAGGCATGATCAGGAATGAAAGCTGTACCAGAAACAACGGGTTTACGGGTTGACGGAGCGTCAAAATCAAACCAAGGTCCAAAGAAGAAGAAATCTTTTGGTTCAGCACGGTGACTGTGAGATTTTATTTTCGAATGAAAAGCTCTTCTTCCTTCAGAACAGTCATAATCAGCAAAATGTTCATGTGTATGGCAAAAGTATTGCCAATATACCAAGAGAATCACGAAAATCATGGTATGGGGCGCCGTTTCACGAAAAGGAAAACTTCCTCTTATTTTCATAGAACCTAACGTAAAAATCAACACTGAATATTACTTCGAGCAGGTTTTGAAGTATTCTCTGCTTCCTCGTGCTATAACGCTGTATGGGAATACACTATATTGTTTCCAACAGGACTCAGCTCCAGCTCACTAGACAAAGAAGACAAAAGTGTGGTGCGCGGAAAATTTGCCCGAATTCATGAGAAGCGAAGAATGGCCTGCATCTTCACCGGATCTCAACCCACTTGACTACTTTGTTTGGGGTTATATGCTTCAACATACAAAAGGGCTTACTTTGGATCGATTCAAGAAACGTTTGGTTGATATTTGGGACCAAATTCCTCAGGATATCGTGCGTGCCAGCTGCGATGGGTTTACAAAGTGTTTGCGCAATGTAACCACGGAAAACGGTGAGAAATTCGAAATAAATTAATATAGTTGATTTCTTGAACATGTTTTTTTTTTCAAATGAAAAATAAATGCTATGATTTGGTTGATTTATTTTGCTGTAATCTAATTTTGATTTAGTGACACCATCTTGCTGATCTTCCCCTCGATTGTCTAATCAATATAAGAATTCTGGTGAAGATATCAGCAGTTTGACAGAATTAGAGTTATATCAAAGAGAATTATTTTTTATTTGAAAACAATTATAATCTGGCATCTGCTCTTAAAATTTGGCTCACTTTGCTTGGTGTTGGTCAACAAATGACAGCTAAAAGAAGGAGGTGATAGAAGAAATAAGGTCATGGTTTTAGTGAACAAACATTTCAGTTTACATGCTCATGTAATCTTCAATTTTTGTAAAAATGCAAAAAGAAGAGAGCCTTAATATAGATTGTATTACATATTTAATTGAAAATGCCAGTGTTTTTAAGTGTTTTCCAATGTGTAACTTTCATTTTGCTTTGCTGTGTACTGTGTTTAATAATTTACATCAATTCAATAGTCACCCAAGTGTTGTTGAACGAAAAAAATTGATGACAAGAGATTTTACCAAATTGATTGAAACTTGTTCTAATACATTCGTACAAATAAAGACCCATGACTGTTCAATTAGAGGGATTAATGAAACATGGTATCTTGCCTGTTTTCGTGTTTCCAATAAACCTTGTAGGATGGCTTAATTTCGGACTGACATTTCCAAGTTGCTGCTGTCAATGGCACATCCAATGGTGAGTCATTGACCGATTTGTTCCCCAAATTCACCATACTTAGCTACTAAGCACCAGCATTCGCCACCGCAGTCAAATACGTCACACTGGAGTGCACTTGCCACGCTCTCTCAAACCAGAACATCGTGCACCGCTTGCACTCTCTTTCGCTTTCACGCTTGACGTGGCTGCCAGCTGATGTTGGGAAATCACTTCCGGGGGACCAGTTAGCGATTTGTTTGCTCAGTCAAGCGTTTCTTCTCGTCACCGGTGCCGACGACGACGACGACGACGACAACCGTAGTGTTCCTATTTTTGAATCACTACTGCAACCAACCAACGGGCTTAGTAAAACTTTCCCATGGAAGCCGGGTCCAAGTCAAGTGCATGAGCATACACTAGCATCTTGTAGCTGATCCGAGGCATAAAGGCATTGATGGTTGCAAAAGACCTTGTAGAGCCGGCAGTATAACACCATTCAGTAGAGCAGGGATTGTGGATGTTCTATTATAGTGTATACATAGTGCGATCCTTCTTCACCGTGGCATAATTTCTCGTCATGCTTTTGAATAAATAACGACCGAATGCGATTGGCAAGGTAAGTAGAAAAAATTACAAGTGTTTGAACTTTGCGTGAAAAGCTATTCTGTTTAAACCTTGTGGAGATTTTCTCTTTTGCGATCTTTTTGTTCGAAATAAATGGAGCTTTTGGTTGAAGAGCATGGCCCGGAATAGTTTCGTCTTTGTGATAGGTTGGAGCAAAACAAACAACAGGTCGGAGCTTTCGAGCTGGGATGAATTTTATAGTGGTAATACTGCCCGGATTATCAGAACCGTTTCCATTCTCCATGCTAGAGAACAGTTCTATAGTCAGTCAAATAGTTTCCATAAGTGAATAAAATTGCTTTTCTGCTGAATTCATTATCATAGTTTGAAAACCACAGAGCACAGGCCATTGAGGGGATGAATTTGCTTGTTGTTTAATTTGAAATTCAATTCATCAGTCCATACGCAAGAACAGAGCATCTTTTGTTTGGTTTGCATAATACATGAGCTCGTGCCGCTTTGCTCAGGACTTATCTGGTACCTAGGATGAAACGGAACAGAAGTCTTGAAGATTTTGACTGGTACCCCTTTAGAAATCATAACTAATTGTACACAAGAGAGTGAAGTGAGCAAAAACTTTCCTTCATAGGAAGTTTACTGCGGCATTTTCTGTGTTTGCATCCAGCACTGCTGAATCTCCATTGGGGAAAAGGTTAACCCAAGAATAAAAGGTCCTTTCAGTGTTCATTATCATCATTCCAGCATCTCATTTTTTTCCGTTTTTCATGCCTCTCCTCGAGGAAGGTAGATGTACTGGGTTATTCATGAGGGCTAGACTGTGAATGGACAAAAATGACTTTGTCGCCTTGATTGTGATTCCCCTTCATCTGTTCATTTATGAGTGGAAACGTAAGCTTCGGATTTGTTTTTTCTTTTCTTACTATGATGAAGATTCTCGTGTTTTTGAGCTGAACATAGTTAACCATTAAGCGCAGTTTTCAATGTTTTAATGTTGAGTTAATGCTCGTTCGTGGTATGTTTTATTTATTACTTTGAATTCAAACACATCTAGGCCAATCTAATCAGTGGCAGTGTTGCCAAATGAGATATTGATTATATAAATAATTAAATTACATTTTCCGTCATAAAAATATTATTTGACTTACACAAATCCTATTATTTCTTCAATTTTTTATCGATTAGTTTTTTTTTCAAAGAAAAAATTTAGTTTATCGATTTTTTTTTCATAGAAAAAATTAAAACCTCTTTGGAGCTAATTTTAAGTTATGCTGCTTTTTATTTAACAAATGAAAGAGCATTTTTCAAACTAGAAGAAAAATTGGTATTTTCCATTTAATTCCAACTACCTTTGCTTATCTTGACAGATACGCGTATTGCATCTACAATGTGCAGACTTCTTCAATGTCTCGTACTAATATTAAGTCGAGTTATTAGTATGAGACACTGAAGAAGTCTGCACATTGTAGACGAAATACGCGTATCTGTCGAAGATAAGCAAAGGTAGTTGGAATTAAATGGAGGATACTAATTTTTCTTCTAATTTCTAGTTACAGGTATTCCACTAAACAGCTCAAACCCTCCAGGATTCAGCATTTTTTGTCAAATCAGTGTAATGCGATTTGAATTATCTCAAGGTTTCCGTGTACCTTCCGTGTACTTGCAACATACAAAACACTTGAATCTCAAGGTTTTCTGAGCCGTTCAAGAGTTATAGGCAACAGATTAGTTCTTGTTTATTTGCTTTTTATTTGCCGAAATCCTAGTCAGAAAAACTCATTTACTTTCGTTTGTATCTCCATAAGTATTATGCCTGGTAACAATGCTTTTGCAATGCAAACCGCATTTTCAAATAACAGTGTTACCAAAATGTTTCTAGTCACAGAATGTGGCACTAGAAATGTCTTCAGAAAACTGAGCGATTTTTCAAAAATGCGCATTATGAGCTTCAACAGATCCTGTTTAAATAAATTGAGAGCTAAACAAATTAATTATTGCTACGCTTGCAACTAAATGAATGAAAATTTAATTGTAATGGTGTGTTTATATATTCATATTTTTTCCTTTTTTTGCTGATGTGTGTAATTTTTGCAAAAAAAACAAGGTTTGTGTTTTTAATTTAACCTTTGGCTCGGTAGTTTCTACCGCTTTTTCTTTCTGTGTAAAATCATTTCATAGACAAAACATTTATCTACAAACGAAGCCATATTCTGTCGGTTTGAACGTAATTTTTTTTTATGCATAACCTTAGATTAACTTCTTGTACATAATGTAGCACCGAGAGTAACTCAAGCATCCCCCATTCTTAACTAAGTAGGGGTTCAAACTTCTATCAGAACATGCTGCCTATCCGTGAAATACATATTTTGTGTTTTGGTTGCATACATAATTTGTTTTAGTTGCATGTTTGGTTCAAATTTATTTTTCTTTTGTTTGATAGCCTAAGAAAAACAATTATCCCTCCAAAAACCCCCACATGCCAAATTTGGTTCCATTTTCTTGATTAGTTCTCGAATAATGCAGAAATTTGTGTTTTATTTGTATGGAAGCCCCCCTTTCAAAAAAGGGAGGCGTCTCGAACCATCATAATAACTTGCTCCTACGCCAAAAACCCCTGCATACATATTTTAACAACAATAGGGATAATTCTCACGGTTTGTTCAGATTTGCGCTTTATTTGTATGGGAGCCCCCTTTCGGGGGAGGGGATCTCAAACTATCATAAGATCGTTTCCCGGGCTTCAAAAACCGCTGCACACAAATTTGAATAGTTGTAGGGATAGTTCTCAGGTTTGACTAAAATTTGTGTTTCATTTGTACCCTCCTTTTCAGAAAGAAAAAGGGTCTAGAACCGCCATAAAAACATTTCTTGCCTTCAAAAACCAGCCCATGCCAAATTTGGTTCCATTTGTTTGATTAGTTCTCGAGTTAAACAAAAATATTCTGTTTCAGTTCTTTTCTGATAGGGGAGGGAAAAATATTCTGTTTCATTTCCTTTCTGATAGGGGAGAGGTCTCAAACCACCATAGAAACATTTCTTAACTTCAAAAATAGCTTCAGTCCAATTTCGGTTCCATTTAATTGATTTTTTCTTGAATTATGCTGAAATGTTTCATTTGTGTGGGAGCCCTTCTTCCTGAGGAGGGAGGGATCTCGAACTATCTGAAGACCTTTTCCAAATTTACATAGCAGTAGGACTCGTTCTCATGTTTGGTTGATATCTGTGTTTCATTTGTTCTGAAAGCTCCCATTTTCTGAGAGAGGAGGGGCTCGAACACCCGGAAAAACATTTCATGCTTTAAAAAACTTGCCCATGCCAAATTTCGTTCCATTTGCTTTCTTAGTTCTCGAGTTATGCAAAACTTGTTTTTCATTTGCATGGGTTCTTTCCTTTCTATAGGCGGGAAGGGTCTCAAACCACCATGAAAACATTTCTCGCCTTCAAAAACCACCACATACCCAATTTGGTTTCGTTTGTTTGATTAGTTCTCGATTTCTGCAGAAATTTGTGTTTCATTTCTATGATAGACCCCCCACCCCTGCACCCTTCCCCTCCCTTCCAGAGGGTGAAAAAGTCTCAATCCACCAGAAACATTTCTCGCCTTCAAAAACCTTTACATCGTCGAGTTATTAGTACGAGACACTGCAAAAGTCTGCACATTGTAGACGAAATACGCGTATCTGTCAAGATAAGCAAAAGTAGTTGGAATTAAATGGAAAATACTGATTTTTCTTCCAATTTCTAGTTACAGGTATTCCACTAAACAGCTCAAACCCTCTAGAATTCAACCTTTACATGCCAAATTTGATTCTATTTGCTTGATTAGTTCTCGTGTTATACAGAAAATGTGTTTCATTTGTATGGAAATCCCCCTCTTCCAGGAGAAGGAGGGGTCTCAAACCACCAAAGAAACATTTTTCACTTTAAAAAATCTTCACATGCCAAATTTGGTTTCATTTGCTTAATTATTTCTAGAATTAAACAAAAATTTGTGTTCCATTTGCATGGTAGCCCGCTTCACCCTCTTCGCAGAAGATGGAGGGTGGGGGGAGTATTAAACCACCATTTAAATATTTCTTGCTTTCATTGGCTGGTTCCATTTGCTAGGAGCCCCCTCCCCCATTTCCGAAAAGGGAGGGGTCTCGAGTCACCTGAGAAACATTTTTTGCTTTCAAAAACTTCCACATGCCAAATTTGGGTGCATTTGCTTGATTGGTTCTCGAGTTATGCTGATATTTGTGTTTCATTTGTATGGAAACCCCCCTCCACATCGATGGGAGGGGTATCTTTTTATCATAAAAACCTTTCCCGGCCCCAAAAACCTCTGCATACAAATTTTCACGCTGATCGGTTCAGTAGTCTCCGATTCTATAAGGTTCAGACACACAGACAGGCAGAAATTCATTTCTATATATCTCGAGTAATTCATGATGAAGGCCTAAAAGCCATTTGTTAACAATAACTTCAAACATTGATCTCTCATGAATCACGAGAATCCTACTCTATCCAGCTTCTACATTTGGTAAAACTAACATTCTTGTACCATTCTTGTTGCTTTCATTTCACAAGAGTGATTTAAGATACAAGAGAAATCGGCATTTAGGTCTTAACATGAATTACTCGAGATATATAGATGTAGATTATAAAGGGTGTTCGATCAAAATTTGGTCGACTTAAGCTTGACGCATTTCCTTTCATCGTGCACTACAATATTTTGTACAGCCCTAATTTTGAAGATGTGTGCGTGTAGCATCATGCCTTTATTTTGATTTTGAGAATAATGTCATCGAAGGAAAAGAAGCAACGCATCAAAATTTTGCACGTGCATGGTGAAAATTCAAACTACTCTCACGCCAAGTTGGCGAAATTGTTGAATGTGGCTTAATCAACTGTTACCAACGTATTAAAAGTGTTGACAGCCAGGAAAGCTGAATCGGGGGAAAATCGAAAACCACAGCGACGACAAAAAGAGTTGCCCGCTGTGTCGAGCGGAACCCCAACCTCTACGTTCGAGATGTCGCAAAGAAGCTGGGAAGGCGCCACAACCGTGGATAGAGCTAAAAAACGAGCTGGACTGTCGACTTACAAGAAAGTGGTGACTTCAAATCTCGACGATAAACAAAACACGTCGGCTAAAGCACGATCGCGAAAGTTGTACACGACAATATTAACGAAGTTTGATTGCGTGGTACAGGACAATGTTACTTACGTCAAGGCAGACTTTAAACAGCTTCCTGGACAGAAATTTTACACGGCAACCATACGGGGAAAGGTGGCAGATATTTTCAAGCACATTAAACTGTCAAAGTTCGAGAAGAAATATCTGGTGTGGCAGGCCTATGGCTTGAAGAGCAATGTTTACATTGCGACCGGAACCGTCAACCAGGAAATTTATCTGAGCGAGTGTCTGCAAAAACGTCTACTGCCTTTTCTGAAGCGACACAATTGTTCCGTTCTATTTTGGCGGATTTGGCATCTTGCCATTACGGAAAAGGCAATGATGTGGTATGCTGCCACCAACGTTCAAGTGGTGCCCAAGGACAAGAACCCTCCTAACACGCCAGAGCTCCACCCAATCGAACAATATTGGGCCGTCGTCAAGCAGAACCTTAAGACGGCTCAAACAGCTGTTGTGAGCGAGAAACAGTTCAAGGCAAACTGGCGTTGTAGTTCACCCGCCATCAGATTCCGTACAGTGTTCTTAGATACGTAAGCAGTGGGGCTTCTCCATCTTCTCTTTAAATCGTTGATCCCAATTGCACTCTTCTGTTCAAAAAGTTTCCGCTTACCCAAAGCCCAGTATTTTCTATCGGGTGATGTTCTGGACAATTAGGTGGGTTGGCTATTTTTGGCACGTGTTGGCATTCTAGGATGGACTTTGGATAGTGACAACAGATCAAATCAGGCCAATACAGAGCGGGAGAGTCGTGGCTCGTTATACGGTAGCTACCGCTCTTTATCGTACTAATCCTTGATAATAGTGCAGATGGAGACGAAACTTTAAAAACAAAATAAAAATTTCAATAATTTCGTGAACTTTGAGATTTGACTAGAACCAGAACCGAACACTGTATGTACCAAAGTTATTTTCATGTACGCTGTTTTCTTTAAAAATTTTCCAATGAAGGTAAATAATAGAAAATGATAAAAAGATTAGTCATTTCCATTAAATTTCAACTACCTTTATTGCTTATCGTAACAGATACGCGTATTTCGTCTACAATGCACTACTTCTTCAGTGCAGTGTACTAGCAGTCAAGTATTAGTAATTTGCCTGGAGGCTCGGCCAATCGCGACTTTCTGGGCTTTGACCAAAGTAAAGCAACGAAAATTCGTAAAACCAGCGGTGATGAAAAAATATTTCTTCTCTTTTTTGTAAAACTCGACTACGCCTGTACATGTTGCCCAAGAAAAATTATGTTGAATTTATGTCGTATCTCATGCTGCTTAAACAGTTTCAAGCGTTAATGAAACATAGTGCGACTTGTTTTCGATCTGTGTAACCATTACCTACGCGGGCCTGGACGTGATGAATAAACTGTTCCAATATTCATACAGCAGAATCAAAATAAATCACTTGATCGAAATCTACATTCGTGTCCATCAGTTTGTAAACAAGTTGGAAAATGTTTGTAGCACATCTTCTCCAATTGCGCAACCAGGAATCATTTAACCATGAACAAAGTACTGCTGTCAAGCCGCAGCATATTGGAGTATCATGTACGGAAAGCAAAACCAAAAAAATAATACTGAAGAAATGTCGAGATCGAAATGGCAAAGTTGTTTACATAAACATTCTTTTCCCCCGGAAAGAGAGTTGTTTTCCCACAATGTGTGCAACAGAAGCGCTTGATGCTGCACTGTGGAAAATATCTTGGATCGAATTTTCTAATTTTATTATTTCCTAAGTACTCTCTGGTGCACAATTTGCCTGAAATCTTTGTACCCCTTCGAGAAGAAAAACAATTAATTCAACACGAATTTAGAACTCTTTTCTCTCGGTCCTCACAAATTCGATGCTAGCTTGTTGGGAATGTATGAAAACAATCTGCAAAAACACTAGCGAGACCATCAGCTCCAACGAGCAGAGTTAACCACAAAAAATTAAACGAAATGTTTCCACCGATAAATGAAATGTTTTCCTTCTGCTCTGCACAGCCCGAGTGCGGCTTCTACGTCCAACTGTTGTTATATGATCGTATCCATTCACAGACGAAACATATGGGGATCCTCTTGCATCATGTTGGTGTTCTTGGTACCAATCGGGCAAATTTTTAATGGGACTCTCCATCTTTTCCTCACACTTCAAATGCATCGAAAGCCGGGCAGAGACCTGCTGTTGGCTTGCTTCTACATACGCTCCGCCTGGCTCTCACTCAACCGACGTTTAGCGGGAAGATTTGCAAACTCTCGTGTGGAGTTTTATTATGACTGCTGCTGCCTCGGCTTGCCTTGGTATAGCGGAAAAGATTATAATTTGATGACGAGCGAGCACTTGAAAATTGAGAAGGCACTGATGTTGCTTTGCTTATGGGATGAACGTGATTTTTCCACACACATCCGTGGGTAGAGCAAGTGTTCAGATTTAGGAAATCGGGTCGTAAACTATCCGACCATCCGGTGTGTAGAAAGTGACCACAGCGTTATTTGGAAACCAGAACAGTAATATGATTAGCATACATTCCAAAAGAACATACCCACTATAAGGTGTGGTAGCATTAAATTCATTTCTTCAAACAAACTGGCCATGATCGATAGAGCATGGAGGTCAATCCTAAAATACATCGCTTCTCCAAATAAATAATGATGTCAAAAATGGACTCTCGTTGAGACTGCGAGAAAGTCCAATCTCCCAAAGGATGGAAACACTTGAACGAAAATAGATTATTCCACTGCACACTGTCCGCCGTCGCCTTCATCGTCGTCGTGGTTGTCACTGGTGGTGGAAATGCCAAGCAAACGAAGCGAACCGTTCAGTACCTAACACCAACACACCGTCAAGTCAAAGTCACTCGTCACTACAAGCCACTTAGAACAGAACGCGACATCTCATGCTACTCGCGCGCAATTCAACCAGATCGATTGCTATCGACTTTCAATATACCTAGCTACAAATCGATAGCTCCGCTCTGCGAGACTGTTTCATCTATTTTTAACGCCGCACTGGTCTCTCATCTGGCTGAAGCAAGTAAGGTGAGCAACGTTACAATAAAGACATCCAGAAGCCAGGTGACACCACCACCCGAACTGACCGACGGAGCTAGCAGGTAATGTAATGCTTCAATGCCGCGTAATTAGAGAACAGATTATTATGACTTACGTCAGTTTCTCCCGTCAACGTTTTTTTTCTTCTGTGGGGTGAAGAGTGCAAAGGCTTCGATGGCGTTTGAAGAACGCTGAAGGCTCATGTCAAAAACTTAGCAACCACATTAGGAATTTCCTTGGTAACAATGCAAGCGTGAAAGCATGACGCATTCGGTAATGGAACAAAAAAAAATGCACTTGCTCCAGCGCTACTGGTGGACGGTATTAAAAGTTTTTGACAGCAGTGTGCAAAAACTAATCAACAATCTTATTTTTCCGCAAATCAAATGTTATCGAATTAATTCACGGTTCAAGAAGAAAGGAAAAAAAATATTGTACGCATTCACTTGGAAAATCCACCTCGCTTCACGTCTCTATTTCCAAAAGTGCATAAATTTCCTCGAAACACTGTTTGAAACTACAACGAAACGTTGTTGACGTTTAGAAAATCTCAAACCAAACATTGGAATGGAACTATCTACCGACAGTTTCGTGGAAAGAATATAAGGGCAATTAACCCAAAGCAGTTCCAAAGCGTCTTTACGGCAGCCTATCAAGCATTTAAGTCGCCTTAAATGCAACATAAATGCCTCTTTTGGCCCAATATACGGCTACTTTACTGCAATGCTATGATCCAAGATTTATTTATTTCTATTCATCAACAGATTATGTACAAATCCCAATGATGTTACTTAAAGCTAAACTAGAACGGTACATTAATAGTCATGACATAAAACGAACTAAAAATTACACTATCCATGCGAATTAGACAGGTCTTTAAAAAAATGGCGAAACTTACGACGAAGCATCTGGCGAGTCACGTTAAAATCAAACAAGGCGGAAACCCTATTAAAAAGTCTGCAAACCGCCAATTGCGCCAAACATACTGTAATTGGTTCGTTGTAGAGGTAACCGCAGCATTGAACTATTCCTCAGGGCTCGGGGCTGCACGTTGATATTGATTTGCTCCAGAAGATCAGGACAGTCGATGCGGTCTTGCAAGATGTCTGCGATGAACAAAGCCCTGGCTGTATCTCTGCGGGCTAACAGGGACTCCAGGTTAATTAGACGGCAACGGCTTTCGTAGCTTGGCAAACGATAGGGATCCGTCCACGGTAGTTTACGTAGCGCAAATCTCAAAAACCGTCGTTGAACAGCCTCTACTCTAACGACACCATTGTTGTAATGAGGAGTCCACACAACCGAGCAATACTTTAATATAGAACGACACAAGGAGCAGTACAACGATTTGAGGCAGTAGATGTCCGTGAAGTCCTTAGCAATCCGAAAGATGAACCCCAGAACGTAGGAGGCTTTGCTAATGCTATTTTGCATTCGGAATGCTTATTAAAGGCTACAAGCATTTAAATAGCATTTGAAATGCAGCTTTACAACAGATAGCATTCAAGAAGCTGATATAATGCTAATATAGTGCTTGATTTTCTGTATATGCTAATGCTTATTGGTTACCTGTGAAGAATCAGACATTTCGGATCGCGTTTTGAGCGAGAAGCTTGGAGCCGAACACAGAAGTCAAAGAATTTCTCTCCGGGAAAGTTATTTCACCGTGACAGCAAACAACCTAATTGGTCTCCCAAGCAGAACAATGTGGCCATACATTGTGCTCGGAAGTTATACGGCCAGCTGCTGACAAATTCGATTTGTAGCTTCTTTTGGAATAAAACATACGTTATAATTCTGACAACGACAACAATTTCACTTGGTAACGGTTCAGGTATTAGTTCAGTATTAAAACGCAAGTTGGCTTTTGCTTATAAATTTCCACGCAAATACATAATTTGGCAGGGAATTTAAAGGTGCGGGCCAAAAACACCACTCAGGGCATCTTTAGCGGTGGTCTATTTTTGGTACAACTTTATACTTGATATGCATCAGACAAACTTGAATAGAACCAGCTAAAATAGACCAACTTTGCATTCCCTCCACCAGTGTTGTAATTCTTGTTGTTCACCCCACCAACACCTGTCATTCTGTCAATTGTTCACCATCAGAGATCAGTACATTTTTTCTGAGAGGTTGCAGATTTTTCACAAACTTTTTGCCATGGATTGATTAAACCAACAATCAATATGCATCTAGCGATTTGAAATTGCTTAGCTGTTGTTTTGATTCACTGGGTTATTTTAACAGAATATAGAGACTGGATTCGGAAAAAATGAGACGAACAAAAATGATCACCAAAAATTCTTTTTAAATCGGATTCTGCTCAAATTTTCAGGGATTAAATAACTATATATTAGCTATGTTGTGGCATTCGCGAATTTGTCCATCTTTCTCTTCCAGAACTTTTCCGAAACCTCCATGCGGGACGTACCGACAAAAAACTCGAGGCTGGGGATTTGTTTGGTGTCCGCCTTGATATTTGTCTCGTCGTCCATGACGAGACAGCCTGGCTTGACCAGCCACTCACGGTGTTTTGGTTGTCAGTCCGGTTTGGCGCCTTGTTGATCTTAAAAACACGTTGCCCAGCCCACTTCATGGTCTGCTGGACGAACCAATTTGACGAATTGACCTTTTTGGCCACGTCTCGGGTGGAAAGGTTCGGGTTATTCTTAAAGTACTGCCTCATCTTCCGCGCCTTCTCTAGGTATGTCGATTTCGGTTTTCGGCCGCTTTCAGCGCGCCGTCGATGGTCTTCGTCTCCTGAAACATCTTCACAATGCGGAACACGGTGGAATGGTGGATTCCAAGCCTTTTGCCGATCCATCTGTGCGACTGACCAGGATTATTGATCACCACGCCCAAGATTTGCTGGCGTAGCTCTTCTTGTTTCGAATGCATCTTGAAAATTACTTGACAGACACATAAACATAACACTCTAAACTAGTATAACCCAAAATTCCATTATTGTTTACCCACGCGATAAAAAGTTACACCCAAAACAAAGGGTGTGTTCGTGTGAGTTACGTTACTAGGGACAAGTCATTAAGCTTGAGACCGATGTGCTGATACTTCGTGAGCCAAAAACTATATCGATTTTCTTCCTGACTATCCAGGCCATGGTTAAATCAAATATTTTTTACTGACAGTAGTGCGTCATTGGCAGACGACGAGGAAAACTTACTCCTTTGTTTGGCTGAAGGTAAGTGCGTGTATGCATGCATTTCATTTAAACGATATTGAGTAGTTGTGATTTTCAGTTTGGCAGCGGAAAAACAAGAGCCGAAACGGAGAGGGTCACGTGATTTTCGTTTCGGTCATCAGAAGCTCTTCCAGGACTACTTCAGCGACATGCCAACCTACGATGAGAAACAATTTCTGCGTCGTTTCCGCATGCCAAGGAAGATGTTCCAGGACATTATGCCTCAACAATACACTTAGATTTTTAACAGAAATCTGTAAAGTTTCGGTGAAATTTTACAGTTATCTGTGAAAAAATAACCGGATTTCATTTTACCGAAATCCGTTAAATCGGATAACCGAACGTTCAGCTGTTGAGAATTCGGTAAAATTTTAAAGATTTCTGTAAAAAAATCTGAGAGTGTAGAGTCATCTGATGACTTTTTTCCAGCTAAGTTGGGATGCAGCTGGAAAAGTCGGCATCAGCTCGTCACTAGAGTGCACTTCAGCCTTACAGACGTTGGCGTACGGTTCCTCAGCTAGTTCTCTCGACGAAAATGTGAGGATTGGGGAGTCAACCAGCCTGCTGATCACAAGGAATTTTTGAAAAGATATCCTGAAGACTTACGGTTCGCAGTATTGGCGTCCCTCAACACCGGAAAAGGCAAAGGAACTAATGAACGAAAATGCTTCAAAAAAGCTAAAAAAAAATCGCATAAATTCAGTAAACCTAAAGTATTCTTCTAAGAAATTTAGGAAACTTCCCAGAAGTGTTGCCATTCCCCGTGATGTTTCGGGAACACCCCAGAAAATCAGGGAACTATCCAGAAAATAAGGAAACTTTCAGAAGTTCAGCAAACTTCCCCGAAATTCATGGTGTTTCCCAGAAATTCAGGGAGTTTTCCATATATTCAGGGAGCTTCACATGAGATCAGTGAACTTCCGAAAAATTAAAGATTCTTCCCATAAGTTCAAGCATTTATCAAGAAATTCAGGGAGCTTCCGAGAAGTTCAGAAAACTTATCAACTTGTTTTGGGTATATCTTAGGAGTTAATAGAACTACCCAAGATGTTCAGGGAACTTTCCAGAACTAACGGGTTCTGTCGTGAAGTTCAAGACAGAAATTCAGAGTAACGGAAATGATTTCTTTCGTTTCCTTTTTAAGAAGCACTAAACTTCACTGCTTAAATGCTAGGTTTAATTCACACTGCACTACTTACTGCACCGACTACCTGTTGGAAAAAGAGGTCGAGCCACATGGTGCGAACTATTTTATAATATCAAACTGCTGAATGTGCATTAAGCCACCTGGTGCTTTATTTGTGGGCGACGTGGCATGATGCGCCCACTGCATTTCCTAACGCAGAAAACTTCATAACAGTTCAGGAACTTCACAGAAATTAAGGGTTCTTTCCAAAAGACCAAAACATTTCCCAGAAATTCAAACAAGTTTCCAAAAGTTGAGGGTTCTTCCCATAAGTGCAGCTAACTGTTATGAATTTCAGGGAATTTTCTAATAAATCAGGAAATTCTCCAGAAATTCTGGAGATTTTCCAGAAACTCAGGAAACATCAAATACATTCAGGACACTTACAAAAGTTAAGGGCTTTTCTCAGAAGTTCAGACAACTTTCCAGAAATGAAGGAAATTTCCCAAAAATTCAGGGAATTTCACAGAAGTCCTGGAATCTTCCAAGAATTTCAGGGAACTCCCCCAAAGATTGGAGTACTTTACAGATTATCAGAAAACGTATCAGAAATTCAGCAAACTTCTAATGATTTTTTGAGCATTTTTAAAAGTTAAGGAAACATTTCAAGGATGTGTCGATAAGTTTAGAGAGCTTCCAAGAAGGATGCTCGGGGACCTTCTCAAATGTTCGAAAAATTATCCAACAGTTCAGGAAACATCCTAGAAGCTCAGAGTACTCAAGTTTTAAAAAGAACTAAAACTTTTTACTACTCGATAAATGTTCGTACTAAACCAAAATGAGAATGAAAAAATACTTTTTTGATGATGTAGAAGTAAATATCCTAACAACACCATGAGGCCCCAAGAGTGGACAGTAATTTTGGTAGTAGTACCGTGGGTAGTATGGTAAAAAAATGTGAGCCTTCGTCCAGCCAAATTAGCCGTAAAATCCACAACAGTCACAATTCCGGGAGCCTCCTCTTTTTGAACTAGTCAGGAAATTGAAAGGGCGTTGTCTTTAGGCAAAATGAAAAATACTGGATATAAGCCTCCTCATGTCAAATAAGTCCGTTTTTTCAGGAAAATGCAGTGGCCGTAAAAAAATAAGAGAACTATTTGTTACTCATGAATAAAACGAAAAAGCAATTCACTAGCAGCACGAGCAACTTGAAGTAATTATCAGCATCCAAGGCTAGCAACACCACTTTCTGTCCGGCTTATAAACATATTAGGAGAAAAGATACTCAATAAAGTTAAGTTTTGTTTAGCATAAGCTGAAATTTTACTCATTAAATGGTGACATCAAGTAGCGTGTAGTGTTTTGGAACAGTATTTTGTTGTTGTTCCTAATTGCTGCAAAAATGGATCAAATACATACCAGATTTAAAATGATGTTTTGGCTTTTGGTCTAAACATATAAATCAAAACCACGATTTGAACCACCGCTGAAGATGCCCTTAAATGAAAATTTGAAAGAGTAACCGCCCAAACACAATGATAACGGAAACGGAGCGGAAAACGGCAATTTTGACAGTTGCTGAAAATGACTTCGATATGTCCAATTAGAATCGGCTTGGATCTAGATTGTTTTCTTTCCGACTAGCAGGAATACTCAGATCGGGCTTTGCCGTTTTCTGTTGCCGTTATCATTGTGTTTGGGCCATAAGATATCGAAAACTATGGCCAAAAGAAGTGCGAGTAAAATTTCCAGTCGTTCAACTGCAAGGCAAAGCAACCGTTCGCAACATTTTTTCCTTACAACATATTATATTTACTTTAGGATTATATTAACATGAAAAATTACATGAATTTATGCCAAATCTTACATTATACACATATGCATTACCTTGCAGAAAATTACTTTTTTCTTTAAAACTATGTAGAATTCAAAGACAAATTCGAGCATACGTTCGAAATTAAGAGGTATAAATTTTAGTTGAATATCCGCTTGATTGGCTGATTTGTTTTACTGGTGTTTTGGTTTTACTAAAAAGGTAATTACCGTTTGGAAAATATTACAATTACTAAAACCTTATCATGCAAGCTTAAGCAATGCCTTTGAGAAGTATTGTCATCTAAATTGAAACTGTTTCTATGATTGCGCAATTGGGTCTACATAAACTTCACCGTCATTCAACGCTGAATCAAGAGTTTGTAGAGCAAACATATTGATTTGGTTTCATAATAATGTTTGCTAACGACTAATAACATAACAAACTAGCCAACTTGCGCTTCAATCCTTTATTTTCGATTGGGATGACCTACGGAGCGATAAACATAATATGGAATCATGTATCCTACTTAGCTTAACACACATTGAGGACCTCTCTTTGTTCAGTTGTCAAAGATGTTGCATCGAATCAAAACCTTACTTGAGATGACCGGCTGCAGTTCTCGTTTTCTGGTTTGGAAAATTTATGCCTGTCCCGATCCGTATGGCTTGGTCTAGCGGTTCAAAACTAATTTCTTCAAAGCGAAGTATTTCCATTAGTTTTTGTCTTCAATAAAGTTGATTTTGAACATTATCATCCATTTTTTAAACTTGAAGCTCCCTCTAGTAACATGCATGTTGTAAATTGGTGGAAACAACTGTTTTGCAACTTCATTCAGTGGTTAACCGGTTGCTGCAACTAACTTTGACTAAAGTGTGCTAACCAGGACATGAGATTAATAGGTAATAGTGGGAAATGACAGACGACTAGAATGGAAATAGTTCAGGAAGGTGTTTCTAGAATTTTAAGATATTACATAATAAAGCTCGATTCAAGATACACCACTGTGTCCCTGGTGGTTGCAACAAAAAATGTTTGACAGACATTTGTTGATGTTTCATTGACAAAGAAATTGGTGAACAGTTTTTTCTCGGTTGATTGACGCATATCGAATTTACGACGAGTCGAGTAATTAGTACATCACACTGAAGAAGTCTGCACATTGTTGACGAGATACGCGTATCTGTCAAGATAAGCAATAAAGGTAGTTGGAATTAAATGGAAAATACTAATTTTTCTTCTCATTTCTAGTTACAGGTATTCCGGTTAACAGCCAACGATTTCTAGGATTCATTCAGAAGTACAGTATTCTCTGCCGATTGGAAAATTATTTAACTATTGCTAGTAATTGTACAAAGCAATCATCTCTCCTTACATTGAATTTTGCCCTTCCATTTTTTTAGCTAATTTAACACAAATTACAGCATTTGCTAAATCAAATAATGCGTTTGATTTTGAGTTGTAATAGGTTCACATCCTATTTTTTTTGTTAGATGCCCTAAAGTGGTTATCGGTTAAGCAGAGAGTTGTGTATTTGAAAATGGTGCTGATTTTTACAGTAATTAACGGTTTGCTGCCTCGATATTTGTGTAGTCGAATTGAAAAAGGAAGTGATAGAACACCATATTTTTTGAAAGGAGCTTCACAATAATCAAAATGGCTCTCTCCACCTTGTACAAGAAGCAGTGTGTTGTAGGAAGGTGTCAATTACGACTGCTTAACAAATTCAGAACGTCTTACAATCATCATTGAAGTTAGTGACAAGTGCAGGAGAGCAACGACCTAGTTTGAAATCATTTTAACATACTCACTTCGGAAATATTATGTAAATTTAAGACTTCGTGGATGCACAAAAAGGGAGTGATCTTTTAGACAAAAATTCACGTCGGTTTTCAAAGTTAAATTACAGTAAAAAGTCTAAATTGACATTTGCATTGCATGTAATAGTAAGTCATGAATCATAGAATCAGCTTTTTAATGTGAAGGCACACGAAAATTGAGCGTTTATGTTTATTGAAGTATTACGGTACTTTCTTAACAAAAAAAAAATATTCGTCGTTCATTAAAATATTAAATAATCACAACGAAACATTGGGTTAATCTGCAACTGAAGTGCACTTAATTTCATTGAATATCCGAGGTTTTGTGAATTTAGCCTCAGAAAGATTAACTAACAGTCGGCCTGATAGTGCCAAAGAACGATTTTAGTTCCTGAAAAGAGCTCTTCATCTTCTAGAAACTATAATTTATCAAACCGGACGAGGATTCACACTCCTTCACATTCATAAGAGATTTCACTACCGTTTTCTCCGACTACACGAGATAAATGGACATTCAAAAAATCCTCTTGCTGCTTGAATTGTAGCAATATGTAAGCATTTAAAAATCCAAGAACAGGTTTGTGTCTGTGCTGCGATTAGCTGCGTTTCATATTACAAATAATTCAAAATTTTGCGATTAGGAAATCATACCCGATTATCAAACAGTTGCAAAAACTTGCTTTATTTTTTAAATGACGCTATCTGAGATTCTCTCAGAAGGTAACGGAGGATGAATTATTTGAACTCCACATGGCAATCAAATACACACTGGTCTGCGTTTAAATATCATGATACTCCGAGGTATTTCTAATAAATGATGGACAAACTATTCACGACTAAAGACACGTATATAGACTGGACAACAATTGTCTTACGCAGCCAAACGACCTGTCAAAAAATGCAGCCAAACGGACTGTCAACTTTTGATTCACTTTAAAGGAGCAAGTATTGTGATCAAGTATTGTTTTGACAAAAGCCAATTATGAACATATAAGGGATTTTCTTCTTCCATATTCAGTAAATGTAAGTATTTTTGGTGTTTTATTTATTGCCTTATATTATCTTTCTTTGGGAACCGGGAGAAACCCACAGAAGTCACTTTACATCGCGAATTATTGCCACAATTTCACTTCAATCAATTCATTTTTTACACGGCACTTTTCATTATGCTTTTTGATGAATATCTTCAAACGGAATCAAAACAAACTACCAACATCAAAACCGAATTTGTATTTCGCGTATTGCGCTGTTTACTTCAAGTTTGTACAAATACAAGTGGTGCCAGATTAATTGCTCAAATTTATGACATTTTTCAGGGTTGGAAGATTGTATGATTTTGCGTGTCTGGTCTAAACACCGTGTCTATATTCACGACGTTTGAAATCGCCTACGATAGAAGTTTGACTTAGTGGTGTCCATGATGCTTTTACCAAATTCAACGACCGAGTAAATCTTGAGAATCTAAACATACAGTCTTCCGTCTGTTTTTCGCAGCTTTTTCAACTTAACTTTAATGTTAACACATATATTTCAGAATACATCATCATGAACTCAATCCTCAGTCATTTTTAAATTTTAGTCTTAAGATATTTACAGGTTATAAGAATTACATGACGCGTAAAATCCATTATTTTTAAGAGTGTAGGAGGGCGAAAATTTCAAAATTTGCACCAGTTTAATGTTACTGGTATGTTTCTATGCGAAAGATGGAATTTGTCAAACCAACTTGTCGGAAATTTCCTTTTGTTCGAATGTAATTGTGAACCACATTTGGACAACATAAAGAGAGAACAAAACATGCTAGTAGATTTTCCATCAGAACACACGTAGAATTTATTAATTATACACGAGACGTAATTCGTTTTTGTAAAAAGTCGGCGACCGCAGATACAGATTTCGTGTTGAATTATGGGTCATGAAACTGATACATACGGAAAACGACAAAAGGTATGCTTGATTGAAATTATTTTCTCATCTCTTTGAACTCATTCTTATGTGCTCAAGGACGGTCGCGAAACATACCTAACATTTTGGTTGTGTGTAGGTACGAACTATTACTACATTTGGGAATCACTTTAATTTATATCAGTTTACAACAAAAAATGATTGGTATGAACATTGTCCAAATGTACGCCATGAACGATATCCGATGATTCTCAATATCATGCATCAGTGAATAACTCCTTATTAATAATAGAAGAAGCAATTGATTGTCTACCGTGGCTCGGTAAATATACTACGTTTTTAAATTTATTTAAATTTATTTTCTACGATTCTATCGGTCCAGGAGGCTGAAGACACTATTATAAGGCAAAACATAAATATTTTTTTGTCGTCAATTCAGAACATTCTCAGGGCTAGGATCCCGTATTACAATATAAATGGAAAGTAGCTTTATCATCATTTTAAAATTGTCAAGAAAATATCAAATGAGCGTATCCAGTCAAGGTTACGCCCCTTCAATAAAGATATCTTATCTAATTTCCAATATAGAAAATATTAAATAAATAGAGTCAGATCAGATCCTACCAATTTTAACGAATACAAATATTACATTTTTTAAATCCTTAGAAAACTTAAAATCCTTAGAATTTGATTTCTGAAGTTTTTCAAAGACTTGTTTCCATTTGCTTTTGATAGCGATAAATTTCCAAACAGTTTCAACAAGTGCGAATATATTTTAAAACAGATTGTTTTAACTTTTTTTAAAGCAAACATGAGAATCCGGTCCGAATAACTGATTTTAATTTTAAAAATGCATTTTAAAATTATGCATCATCATTAAAACCAATAAATCTGATCAAAAAACACTCACTGTACAAAACTAGAATCAAATACGAAATTGAACTCGAGTGAATTAATTCCATATGTTTTGATCCTTTTGATGCAAATTTGACATCGCACATGAGATAAGGGTGTTCCTTCTCCAAGAATTAGGATTTGACACTTTGGGAAAAAATAATACTCGTTTTGGTTATGTTCAAACCTTGAATATTCAATCGCGGCAAGTGAATCAACATCCACCCGTTTTGTTTTTCTTCCCAAAACTCTAAAACCAAAACAAAAAATGTATGTTTTCAACCTTACCTAGTATCGTAATCCAACATAGTATTGTCACTGCAGCGGAATTGAACTTCATCCCGCCCGCCATGACTGACACCAGGGTTAGTCACACAGTCGGCTCAAGTAGGTATGCTGGATCGCACAAACGTAGGTATATGTATGTTGACCGTTTGCCTTGTTGTTTGTTTCGTATTTTTGTATCTTGTTTTTTTTTTCTCGTAGCTTCACAAACACCTCTCTTATTGATTCCGAGTGAGAAAAAAAAACTAACACCACCTTGCGCGCCCGATATTTTCCTTCTGGGAATATAATCACTTGACCACTGTGCTTAATTATTTCGGCTCGTTATATTTACATATTTTAACATAAAAGCAATTGCGAACAATCAAGCCAAATGTTGATCGAATTATTTGTTGATTATCCGAGCCTTGCAGCTGAAATTTTTAGCTATTAGCGATCGGACATGAATAATCCACTGGAACACGCTATCGTAACACACAGGTGCGCCGGTATTTGTACGAAAGAGTTGTTTTCAACTTTGCTTCCCCCACAAGTAACAACTCACACCACTTCACACAACATGCAGCACAAAGAACATAGGTAACTGTCGCACTGAACGAAATTGACGGTTCTGGTGATTAATACCGAAGAGAGGCTTGGACTGCTCCCTCAATCTAGTCACTCATTCAAGCTATCTTCGTTGGTCCATTCATACAATTGACGAGACAACAAAACCGCAGCATACAATTGCTATTCCACCCACATCAAACGGGGAATTTCTCTAAATTCAATTTAAGCTCACTGCACCACGCGGGGAATACGCGACGCAAATGGATGCACGTCTTTAGCAGTGTAGAGAGGTAAATTGTGTAACAGCAGCACAATCCACTCGCTTTCCGATGCTTGCTTGTCTCGACACAAAACAACGACTACGGAACAGAAATGACTTTCTTCGCGGTTAATCTAATTCTCCACAACCGCCAATCTTGACTGCACGAAAGGGAACCGGCTCCCCAACTTTACCTTCCCTAGCAAGAGCGCACAACTCACCGAATTCAAACCACCAAAAGGGCTACAAACGACCCGTGTAAGTTAGATTCCAGCTCGACGACGTACGCACCGTACGGCTTCTAGAGCACTATTGAATGAATCGCCTACAAGCGATGCCCATCGTACCCTGCACTGGTCGGTTGGCTTGGAAGCGATGAGATTGAAATGAACCATCACATGCGCAACCCTCGGTGTGATTCATGCTGGCGATAAAAACATCGAATTCCACCCAACTCACAACCACCACAGAGGCAACAGTGGGAGGCGTTCATGCAAGTTCATGCATTCATCCGTTCAACGGGAAACCACCACCATGGTGGCATGAAAGCAAAACCCGCGTGGTGTCATTTGCACTGTTTACGCCGGTCGATGAATGGGAAAAGTGCAGACAGGGAAAACACTTGTTGGATTGTTTATGTTTGGATGGATTTTCTTAGTTTCTTTTCTTTTGTTATTTTTATGCTTCATTTGCATAGGAAGCGTTACAGGCCCTGCAGGTGATGGATTTCAATTTTCATTCGTATGGGAATTCTAATTGGATTCCGCAAAGTGTGTCACGAATTGTATTGCGGGTCGGATTTTTGATTTTATCCTGCATGCATGTCAAACAAGGATTTGCTTAATCAGAGAGGTTTTAAGTGAAATAAAAATTTTGTATTGAAACACTGGTTGATGGCGCAATCAGAAAATTTCTTGGCAAGCGTTCAGTTAAAGGTTGCATAAGCCGCAAAGCTCATTGAATGAGTCATTTTTGGCACAGCTTGCACTCCTAACACGCAATCTTTGAATCAGAGTCGTAATTACAATGTGAAGTTACTCATAGCTCTGAACTATTCCACTCTTTATTCCTTGAGGCTACTTGGAATGAGGATATTAAAGCTTTTCTGGATATTTTAAGTATGCTGCTATATAGCTGCTTGATTGATTTACCAAAGATATGAATTGACACAAAGTTAATTAAATTTGGAAAACTACAATATAAAGATGCAATATTGTCCTCAATTTATCAACAAAATATTGTATTATGGGCTGACACAATCCCGACCGCTGACCAAATGGTGCCATGTTTTGTTTCATTATTTTGCTCATTTATGGAGGGTACCTACTGTTAATTCTTTATTTGGAGCAGGGAAAAGCCCGTTTGAGTAGAGCTGCAGCTGTGAGCTCTTTCTCAAATGGGCGCAAAGAACCTCGTCTTCGTTTCGTATCAATAGAATGTTACATAGATTCCAAATGATACAATGATTGCTTAAATCTACTTAACGAGCTATACATAATAATAAACTAACTTGAACTAAAAAAATCTAATCATTCCAAATTTAGGAGTCAAGGGTTCTTCCTTCACCTACAATCTGATGACCAGAGAGAGACTCACTTCCACTTAAAAAGTAAAACAAAAAACTAAACTATTAAGAACAGAGCTGGCAGCCGTAGTGATAATACGTTCTGCCTACTGAGCAGAATCTCGGGAGTTCAATCTCAGGCCCGTCCACTTTCTTGCCATTTGTCACTTCTCTTCTTTCTATTCCCAACTGCTATTTCATTAATCGTGTCACTTACAACATTGTATCCATGATTTCAAAATTACCTCCAACCCACTAACAACCTAACTATCAGTCCTTCGCATTTATGGAAACTAATCCTTCTTCTCTTCCCTGAATCCCGTGAGGACGTGGCCGTTGCCAGGACTGATCTATAAATAAAATGAATTAGTGAACTTGTACATTGAAGATGAAAATTACACCCAAGCTCCATCTTTATGGTTTTTTATATAATCTCTTCTGATCGGTAAATGTACTTGCTTCTGTACGGATATGGGTGGTCTTTTACTTTTTTATTTAAATAAAAAAAACTATCAAGTATAAGATAAGGCTTTGTGCGCAAACTACGTAAAGCAAAAAAAAAACGGGATTTTGGACCCCCCTCCCCCCTATGTAGCAATAAGTAACACATGACTAGACTCTCCCCTTTAATTACGTAACGCTCACGGTACGCCCCCCCCCCCCCCATATTTCTCAATTGTGATGAAATCATCACAAAAACTGTTATTGGTGTTGTTTTTATGTTTAATTCTCATTTGGGTAACTTGAAATTATTAAGGACTGCAAACATTAGTCAATTAATTTCATTAAAGTAACTTATAGCTATTATATATTAAGTATAAAGGTTATGAAAAACATTGCACTCATTGTACTGCATTTATTTAAGTTACAGGATGTTCTTAAAACTGTTACAAATATTAGCTCAACAAGTTTAACCAAATGTGTTTATATTATTTAAAGTACCACAAAAAAGATTCAAAGTTTTATTAATATAACATAAATCTAGTTAAAAGATTGCAGCAGTATTTTATGCACTGCATAATACTAACCTATTGCAATTATTAGAATCTAATTATTATAAATTATATATTTTTTATATAGGGAAATTCCATTAATTATGTCACGCAGTAAGGGGAGAGGGGGGTTTGGGAAAACATGCAATCCTTACAAAAAAATTTGAAGGTTCATACAAAAAACGATACACGGGGGGTTTCTAAAAATTCACTTTTTGCGTGACATAATTAATGGACGTTCCCATACTAGTCAGAGATTTCTTTTTGATCCGTGCAGTGCATTAATAAGGGCGCGCTGTGTACGACTAATTTCTGACGGCAGAAACATAGAACAACAGACGTAGTAACAAGTTCATTTGATGTAGCTACACACAGAGGAATATTGGGTGATTAATTTTTTTTTAATGCGACCATAAATTTCAAACAACAAAATTTCTTATCAAATCGAATATAGTGAGTCAGTTAATATTTCTAACAGAAATCATTATTGATTCAACAACAAATTTTTTGTAGAATCAACAATCAACTAAAATTTCTTATTATTTCAATGGTTTTAATGAATAACAATATTTTTTTTTCAATTACAAGGTACATTGTTTCTAAAAATCTTATTTTTTGATACAACAATAAATGCTTTTTGTTTTCAATAGAAGCCTCCTTCGGAGCGCTTTTTGAAACATATAAAATTGTTGTAAGTTCAAAAATAAACTCGGTATTGTTTGAATGATTAAAAATTATGGGTAAGCCGTGTTGAATCTATACAGAACAATATATTTCTCAGCGTCTAGATGAACGATTTGTGGAAAATTGCACCAATTGTTGATTTAAAACGTCATAAGATACCTTCCGTTTGATATATCACATTTAAATAGTACGTCTCGATATATCGAAGCTTTAGAATTTGGTCGGAAATCACAAGATAAACTTAATCCATTTTGCTTAAAATTACAGGTTTCTTGCACCACTTGGCCATAAATGTGTTTCTATTATGGCTACTCCCATAAGAAACACATGCAATTGGCCATCACAGGAACCAAAATTTAAAACTATGGCGATAAATGGTGCAGTGTTCCAGTTATGGCAAACGTGATTAATAATAAAAAACCAAAGTTTTGGCTTTTTTACAATATTTTTCCTTCAAAATATGGATTGAAAGCTTTCATATGACGTATTGAACTTGGGGTTTTCCTAGAATTTTCAAACATTGTTCTTAACTAGTATTAATTAACCTTTTTCTACTTGCTACTTATTACTTTGCTTGGCACATAGGACATTTTGATAATGCAAATTGGTTATTCACTGGTGATTTTTTGACGTAGACTACGTCTTACGGCAAGGGTAGGGTGTCAAATGAAAATCTAAAAAATTGCGACCGTCACAAAAAACCGTACGTTTTATACGCGAATAACTCAAATAATCCACGATAGATTTACATGATTTCTTCTTCAATCGGTCGGAAATTTTACCGCGCTCCAATTCAATTGTGAAACATTATTCTCAATTAATAGTAAACTATTGAAAATAACGCAAATATAAGGTGATGTCTTATAATGTCATTTTGCAGAGTAAATTTACCAAATTTCCTAGCACAGATTTCAAATCGAAGCAAGGAACGTCTTGCATCATCTTCTTCTTCTTTGTATTAGAGAGAGACTTTAACCAAACATATCATTCGTCTCTCCAAGTACGTCTCGCAAAATTTTTGTCTCATTCGTTTGCTAGCATTGAAGCTGTGCGGAGCTGGTCACAGGCAGCTGGTCGCAGCTGCTTCATCGTCCGGCAGCAGAGCTGGTCGCAGAGGCAGCTGGTGGTCGCGTAGCAGATGGTGTCGCGTAGCAGTTGGTTGTGATTAGTACTGAGGCTCTCCCAAACAGCGATCGTCGCGATGAGGTAAAATGGCGGATTATGGGGGCGCACAATCGCGTCGGTTTGTGCAAGCCGCCATCTTACCTCATCTTGGCGATTGTTTCGCCGCTCTTCGTAAACGCTGCTGTTTGGGGGAATGCGTCCTTGGGGGCGAGCAGCAGTATGTGGGAATAATCTGTTCTTTTGAGGCCAATAAATTTTATAATAAAAGAGTTGATTATTAAGGCTCCACCAAACTGCAGCGTTTTTTTCCGCCTCCGCGGCGAAAAAATCGCCGCGGTGAGATTACATGGCGGCTTATGGAAGCGCACAAACCGACGCGATGCGTTTTTTAATCGCGTTGGTTTGTGCGCTCCCATAAGCCGCCATGTAATCTCACCGCGGCGATTTTTCCGTCGCGATTTCGCTGCGGCGGTGGTAAAAAACGCTGCTGTTAGGTGGAGCCTTTAAAGAACTAATCTTGAATTTAATTCGGTGCTCGATGGAGGGCGAGCCGTCGGTAAAAATTTTACCCAGCTCGTTAGCGCAATCCATAAACTGATAACTTGTCCTTATGAGGACAAGCAATTTAATTAAAATAGTTGTTTATACAAGAATTAAACCTTTATTTCGTTTGGTTTGTGCGCCCAATATCATAGTGTCGATTCGTTCGCCGCAACTACAAAAACGCCTCCATGGAGGGCGAGCCGTCGGGAAAATTTTACCCAGCTGGTTGGCGCAACCCACTAATAAATAATCTGTCCTTTTGAGGACAACCAATCCAGTTCAGAGAGATATATATAAGAATTAAATTAATATTTCGTTCGGTTTGTGCGCCATTTAATCTAGTGCCGATTTTTTTGTCACTTTTGAGAAACATAGTGAAAGTGAGAATGCCTAACTGATTTGATCCAGAACGCTTTCGAAGATTAGCGCATAAAGAGCGAACATACGGGAAATCCTCTGAAACGACCATGCACCGATGCTGAGCGAGCTCGTAGTTATCGGGCGAAATTGAAAGCAGCAAGAGGTAATGCGTTGCCAACAACTCGAGGTAGGAAATTGATATTTATTAAATTTAAATCAATTTGACAAAGTGCATGTCATCATAGCAATTGAATATCTCTCTATGTTATCGCTCCCTGTCTTAATGAATTTTAACATAGTATTTATTGTATACTGTTGATGACATGCGCCGCGTGCTTTTACATCATACGAACCTACACATGATATCGATACAACTAATGCGCTGAACATGTTTTAATGTGTGATTATTTTCTCAGGTGTATTATTTTATATATATATATATATATATATATATATATATATATATATATATATATATATATATATATAAGAATTTATCATATAATAACCAACCTGTTCTACCATACCCATTGCATTGCATAATGATATTTTATTAAACTCACTCTCTTTCTTCTGCGAGATCTAATATATTTATATATATTTCGATTTCCTCAACGTTTTAGCCATAATGGATTCACTAATTTACCTGATATTCACATAGAAACATGAGTTGTAATTTTACAAGAAAACCAAAGACCATATTTAAGGTACGAATTTAACCTTATATTCCCATTTATGGCCTAATGTATTTTTTTTTTGTTTCTTTATTATAGTGGCTTTCAGCCTCCTGGGCTGGTTCGCCATGGCCTAATGTATTCATCACATAGTAAAATGTAGAATATAAAAGTTTTCAATGAAAAAGTAAGAGTGAGCGGTTGTGTATTTCTCGAAGGGCTTATGTAAAATTGTTTTTTATCTATCCATTCTTTGTCTTATAAACAAATTTTACAAATAAAGTGTTTTAGCCCGTTAAACGATCGTGGAGCATTTTTATCTCGGCCAGACGGTGGACCTCAGATGTTCTTGGAGGGGTGTTCAGGATCATCCTGAGGAACTTATTTTGAACACGCTGAAGTTTCAGGTGATGTGTTTTAGCGCAACTCTCCCAGATTGGCATGCCGTACTCGATGACTGGAAGTATGATTTGCTTGTAGACAGCAAGCTTGTTTTTCAGGGATAATGTAGACCTTCTGTTGATCAATGGGTATAGTAGCTTTAACAGAAGGTTACACTTTGTGACAGTTTTGTCAACCTGCTCTCTGAAAATAAGCTTGTTGTCTATGGTAACGCTAAGATAGACAGCTGATTTGGCCCATTCCACCGTTGTGTTGTTTATGCTTATTTTACAATCAGGCGGAACAAGTGTTGGGAGTGTTGGAGTGTGGAAATAGGATGACCTGGGTCTTCGCCGCATTGATACAGATCTTCCATTCGGTGAAGTATTCTGACAGAACATTCAGGCTTCGCTGCAGTTTCGCTGTAAGCGCTCTTATTACCCTACCATTGTGGACGACTGTGGTATCATCGGCGAACAACGACAGAGATCCATTTTCAGGGAGCGGGGGTATGTCCGAGGTGAAAAGGTTGAACAGAAGTGGACCTAGTATACTTCACTGCGGAACACCGGCGGAAATCTCCTGTGCATCGGAAACTGCACCTTGCAGCGAAACACGGAATGTCCTGTCCGTCAGATAATTTTTGATTATCTTCAGCAGAAAGCTGGGAAGATTGTATCGATGCAGCTTGTACACCAAGCCATCATGCCACACGTTATCAAAGGCCTTCTCGATGTCGAGAAGTGCCATGGCAGATGATTTCGAAACAGACTTGTTCCGTCTGAGGATGTTACTGACTCAATTAAGTTGGTGAATTGTCGACCGACCACGTCGGAAGCCAAATTGTTCGTCGAGCAAGATGTTCAGCTCGTCGGCAGATGACAGAAGCCGACGGTGAATCGCTTTCTCAAACAGTTTTGATAGTCCTGAGAGAAGGCTGATGGTCCAATAGCTCTTGGAACACGAAGGATCTTTCCCAGGTTTCTGGATGGTAATGACTTTGGCTGACTTCCAACACGAGGGGAAGTAGCTAAGTCGGAGGCATTGGTTGAAGACCATCGCCAGATGGTTATAGAACTGGGGGCTCAATTGCTTGAGCTCCAAGTTCATGATATTATCGAAACCGGGGGCCTTCATGTTCTTTGAAGCTTTGATATAGATCAACAATTTGTCAGCTGAGATTTCCAACTCTTCCGAGAAGTCATTGGGACTTTGATGGATGTTGTTTACAAGCTCGCTAACGGCAGCTTCGTGTGGACTGACAATGTTTTGTCCAAGATTGTGGGAGCTGACGAAGTGTTGACCTATCTCAACAGCCTTCTCTACAGAAGTAATTAAGCGATCCGTGGAGCGATTGCTGTCAAGTGGGATCAACGGTGGAATGGGTTTTGGCTTAGTTTTTAGTATTTTTGTCAACTTCCAGAACGGCTTTGCACAATCTGGGAGAGAGCGGATCTTGTCGGAAAAATTGTTATTTCTGAGGTCCACCATTTCGGCCTTAATAATTTTGGTCATCCGATTGCAATGACTTTTTAAAATAGGCAAACCAGTTTACTGGTATTGTCTGATCAATCACCGGTCGAAGGGCTTATTCATACCAACACCTATATAACTAAATGAATATAGTGGGAATTTTAATGTTTGAAACTGAATGGCCGATTGATCACATGAGAAAGTCATTTAAATGTTATAAAGTAGCTTTATATTCCGTATAGTATACCGAATATAGCCGCATGGCCGGAGCGATATTATAAATGAATGCCCGGAGCGATGAAATAAATAAACTGAAATTCGTTCGAACAAGAATCTTTGATGATATCCATTACCATCGAAAGTTTTCGACTCAGGTAGAACTAACAAATACCTATATCTCGACTTGGCTTTGAACTGTGATCAAACAACTAGTCGTGATGAAGATTCTGCCGCTTTAAGCTTCGTTCGTGACCTCCGTTTGCAATGCCAGCAATATTATGCAGTTTTCTTGAACCACCGTCCAACGATTTTGATTTTCGACGAATAAATATTTAGTAATGTCAAGCGATTGTGATTATAAGAATGAGCAAAACTATCATTAATTTTATATTCCCTAACAGATCCTCAACTATCTTCTAGGCCTTGAAGATAGTCCATCGTAAAACGTACAACCGTGGCCGTGTCATCGTTTTAACCAAAAGGCCCTTTTCAGGGCCACCAAAGAGTTATAATTTTCGCACATACTGACTTCATAAAACCAAACGGCCCTTTTCAGGGCCACCAAATAAAATCTCAAGAGCGTACAATAAAATTTTCTTACATACTGGCTTCAAAACGCTGGTCTAATGTCCCATAAGAGCCGCACCCGTCATATTACTATAATAATTGAAACCCTTTAAACGCTAGTAATAACCACACAGAATTTCCCTGACATTATTATGCATCACTTGGTTTAACGTAGTCTACGTCAACCGGTCGTGTCTTGTACACAACCCCACTGATTTTTTTCAAATTCGTTATTTTGTTACGTAACGATTTTAAAATACCCCCCCCCCCCGTATGTCAGAATAAGTAACGGTTGCTCAACCCCCCCCCCCTCCATGCGTTACGTAATTTGTGCACAAAGCCTAAGACTAGATTTTTCATGTCGTTCCATATTCACCTCATCACTTCGCAATTCCTATATGGTCAAGGTTTAGCGCCACTAGGAGGGTTTTGCAGAAAATATGCAAAGAAAATATATTTGATTCGCGAAAAAAAAATCATGCGCTGACACTAAATTGTTAGTAACTCATAAAAAATATATTTTTTTCTTCTTATTTTCAACATGAAACCATTAGTTAAAACATAGAATTTTTCGAAGATTTCAGGATGGATAAATCTCAGAAAGGATAAATCCTAGAGGGTTTGAGCTGTTTAATGGAATGCCTGTAACTAGAAATTAGAAGAAAAATTAGTATTCTCCATTTAATTCCAACTACCTTTGCTTATCTTTGACAGATACGCGTATTTCGTCTACAATGTGCAGACTTCTTCAGTGTCTCGTACTAATAACTCGACTTGAGTTGGCATTGTCACTCTCCCCATCCAGAGTGCTTCAATCAGGTACCCTGTTGGTCCCTCCCATTTCCATAGTGCATATATTTATGTTAATTAAAAATACTACAAGCATTCGTATCTATTATATATGATCTTCATTCGCTTGAACCTGAAATACAAGAAATATTTCTAAATTGCTAATGTGTAGAGTTCTGTGGGTCCACGCTTATGCATGCTTACGTTTGTTTTCAGCGATAGCAGCAATTCACCAAAAATGTGATTTGAGGTATCCTGAAATTGAAGAAAAATTAATTTTAAATGTTGAAATTTTTTACAATGATGACCTGAAAGACCTGAAAGATATGTGGATGAAAAATTATGATATGATTTACATGTCACACCCCCTCACTTCGCTATTGTCAAAATGACAACATTGCCCAGGCTACGCCAACCAGCGTCTCCATGTTTCAGCTGGCAGTCTTTTGTGATCATATGACTCGAGAAGTCGTGAGGTAGGAACTTGTGAGGACCAGAAGTCAGTCGCACCCTCGTTCGAAGTTGTCAACTCACCATTTAAAGACCGGCAAATTTCTTTAAAATAAGTTTAGCTTATTTCTTTAAAATAACTTGAGCTTCGTCGTTTATGCGTCGTTTTGTTTCTCTAACCTTGATATCGTCATTCATTCGTGAAAAATAATGGGATATTTCATGAAAGATTGCAAAAAATTTCGTTGTTTACGCCTCCTTTGGTATGAAATTAATCACGAGGAAATTTTACGCGTTTGTTAAAATTAATTATTTCTTTCTGTGTTCATTTTCAGCCTAAGTTTGAAGTTTTGGAGCAAAATCGTCTTCCATAAAGTTGTTTCTTATAACAAGGCGCTTATTTTTATGTACATGCTTAAAATTATTTAATCTACAACTTTTCCTAATCATATATGCTTCTACTTCTGCAAATAAAAAAGTTAGATTTCCGATGTGCCTGAAAATAGGAACCACCATAGTTTTCATTAACATAAAAATAAGCGCCTTTTTATTAGAAACAACTTTGACCATTTCGCTCCAAAACTTCAAACTTAAGCTGAAAATGTATCTTTCGATCTGAATTCGCATTTTGGATCACTATGCTTTATTAGCCATTATATTATGGACAAGATATAAAACTATTTTAATAACATAACTGAATAACGTTTCAAACTATTTTAACAAATTTTGGTAAAATAAGCTATAGTGATAAACATCTTTTGGACTGGAATCCCTGATGACATTCTTTTAACCCATACAGTTATCATCTTCTGTCATCTTTGACAGTTGAGCTTGATAAACGATTTTTGATGTTTTCCTTTCAACACTACGTGCATCGCACATCTTGAATAAAGCTTGTTTAGCTTAACATCTGGACGCAAGAAATCAGCTCATTCTCGGGGTTGTTTTGTTAATAGTCATACTAAAAAGTGTTTATTAAATTTTTAGAGGAAGATATCAAAAATCTTTTTCCCTTTGGGTTTTGATAAAATGACTTCTTTTTTTAAAAAACCTTGCACAATTTTGTGGACACTCTGTTCGTCAGCTTGAGCTACCATTCACCAGCTCTTCATCCCTGAAGCCACTTTTCCAGTCTATTTTAGCTTCGGCTTATCAGTTGACAAACATATCTCCATTGAGCGAAGTTGAGAGCACTTCCGAAGTAACATTGCCAAAACCAGCTTTATTAGGTTTTATTAAAGGTTTATGAAAGCCACTAGAAAGGTCTCATATTTTAGTCACGTTTTTGAGAACTTACACAGCATGTAAACAACGATGTTTAATCCTTGTTTTTCAAATGCTTTTTAATTCTATTAAAGGTTTTATTTCGACTTTATCAACTCGTAAAATGCTGTTTTGAAATGCTGTTTTAGGACTCATTTAAATAATTTTATTACCGTCAATTGAAAAAGCATTTGAAAACCATTTTGCTTCCAGTAAATGCTTTGAACGGGTAAGTATCAATGAGGGCTGACATCAAATGACCAAATCGTTGAATTAGTAGTCGCAGATAAATTCGCTTTCTGGCATTCGCTTTTTTTTTCAAACGCCATATTGAAATATAAGAAAGACATTATTTACTGCTAAATGAAACAGAAGAGCACAGAATCAAATTGATTTATAACTATGATTTAGTTTCCATGTTACAATCAAAGCTATAACGTGCCATGAAATACCAACGATATATGAAGTCCCCTTAAGCAGGTTTAAATTGTTTTCATTTATCATAGCAAATAAATGATACTCAATGTTCTATTTGACCTCCCTCCACCGATTACATCAATTTTACATTCAGTTGAAATATTAACCATTTTGGCACCTACTTTGTCTCTAGCAAATAAATTGCCTGGCATCAGACCGTTATTTGCGTTAAATGCAATATTACTATATTTCACACTTCCCCCATCGAAAAGCGTTACATTTATTGTGATGTATCGTATCCCTTTAAAATGCTTCACATAAAATTTCTAGTCCAAATTCCAGTCCCCTTCCAAGTCCATTTTACTTTTTATTATGTTTTGACAAACTTATTTATTGCCTCAAATGTGCTCTACATAGCGATTGTGGTGTTTATTAGTGCACGAACTACATCATCTCCGAACAACATGAATAGAAAGAAAGATGACGCTGACCAGAACGAATCTGACTCGACACGGCCCAATAGTCCACACAAGCAAGGCAAAGGACAACGACGACGACGACGACGACGGTCGCAACCAACGATGACAACAGTTAGTTTGCAAGGTTCATTCCCTGCTGAAAATGTATGATTGAGAGTGATAGTTTATGGTCCTGGTTCATAGAGTGAGTTTTTTTCTTTTTCTTTTTCATTACAAAATCCCTACATTCTCTGAAAATGGTGCAGACGAAATTTCAAGCAAACGATACTTGGCATGTGACCAAGATGCTCGTAGAACATCGAAAAACTAGATCTCATGATAATTTTGAATTCTTATAGGTTAAACCGCACATGAGTGTATCTAATCGTAAGCATAAAGTCTGTATCCACTATTGTGTGGACACCTAAAAGCTTAAGCAGAACCTAAAATTCACATAACATTTCAACTGTGGTTATTTTTTTCAGATTCATAGGAAATGATTAAACAATTTACGAAGTCAAAACAAAGATTTTCGGTATTTGCATAATATGTTCGAACTTTGCGCTTAACTCCATTAGGATTTGTACAGATTTTCAGATACCGTGATGGCCGTCTTTGTTCAAATTTGCTGGATATGTTCACTTGATTTGCTCGTCTTACTACTCCATCACAGTTTTTAATCTCTCAACTTCATCGGAAGCACACTCTACGATGTACTGAAAGTCCGCGGGCTCAGCATTGTATCACTGCAGGAAGTGTGTTGGAAGGGATCCATGGTGTGAACGTATATAGGTAATCATATCATCCACCAGAGCTGCGGCAACATACGTGAGCTGGGAGAAGCTTTCATCGTAATCAGCGATATTCAGAAGCACGTGATCGTTTCCCAAGTAGCACACTACGATCATAATTAGTTGTAGCAACTTGATTATGACTTAGCCAGTGATATTTATGTTATCTCAACTGAATGGCAACAAGTGTGCTACTAGGGTTGGTTACAGATCAGCAAAAGAATGTACATGTTGAGGATCAAGGGTCAGTTTTACAAATTAAGCACAATTAACGTGCACAGGCCACACCCCAGAAGGACTGCAATCTATGCGCAGCTGGAACGCGAGTACGACCGCTTACCAAGCCGTGACTTTAAGATCATCATAAGAAACTTGAATGCTCAGGTTGGCCAAGTGGAGTACCTCAGACCGATCATTGGAAAGGTCAGCACTCACCAGCTGACGAACGACGCCTACGACTCATTTATTTCGCCACCTCCAAGAAAATGGTCATTCGTAGCACCTACTCCCAGAACAGCCTCCCTTATCGCACAAGGAGGTCATAACAGCAGAAGGAATGGCAAATCAACCACGTCCTCATTGATGGATGGCACTTCTCCGGTATTATTAAAGTCAGAACCTATCGTGGCGCTAACATCGACTCTGGTCACTACTTATTATAATTTATTGATTTGGGTGGTGATGGTGAAACTGCGCATAAAATTATCCGTCTTCAACAATATACCCACCTCGTTGCCGCATCGGTACGACTTAGAGCGACTAAAACAACCGGATGTCACTACTGCGTATGCTCAGCATCTTCAGGTACCGTTATTGGACGAAGATGAGCTCAATGGGGCCCTCTTAAGGACTGCTGTCAAAGCAGCCACAAAAAAACGCAGCTGAGAACTTCGTCGGATACGTAGAACGGAGTCCACGGAATGATTGATTTGACGAGGAGTGTAGGGAGATTTTGGAGTAGAATGACACAGTGCGGGCGGTAATGCTGCAGCTAGGAACCCGGCAGAACGTGGAAGACTACAAATGGAAGCGGAAACAGAAAATCCGACTTTTTTCGAGGAAAAAAAACACCGCCTGGAAGTTGCGAAGCGTGAGGAGATGGAGCAGCTGTGCCACTCTCTAGAAACACAAAAGTTCTACTAGAAGCTCGCATTCAGCCAAAAATTTTGTGCCGTGAGCCGAAATAAGCAGAAAAAAGGATGGAAGCACCATGAAGGATGGGCGAGACGCCATTCAGATGGCGTGGGGAGTGTAGGTCCTCACGAGCAAGAAAGTGGAAGCAATGACTACATCAGACCGGCAGATCAGGGTAATGAACGCGCTCCCACGTTGAGGGAAGTCAGGAATGCCACCCAACATCTCAAGAACAATAAAGCAGCTGGTAAGGATAGCATCGGAGCTGAAGTCATCAAGATGATTCCGGAAAAGTTGGCCATTAGTCTGCACTTATTGATAGTCTCAATCTGGGAGACAGAACAGCAACCACAGGAGTGGAAGGAAGAGGTAATATGGACCATGCGACAAATTGGAATGTGAGAGCTTCAGAGCAATCACCATTCCTAATGGTGCCTATAATCCAGGTCCCTACGCACCACCTGTTCATCGATTTCAAGGCGGTTTACGATAGTATCGATTGGATGGAGGTATGAAAAATCAAGGATGAGAACGGCTTCCTTGGGAAGCTCACAAGAATGATTACGAGCAACGATGGACGGTGTGCAAAGCTGCTTGAAGATTTCAGGTGAACAATCCATTTCGTTTGAATATCGTCGTAGATTTTGACAAGAACTTCTATTGCCTTCTTTACAATGTCGTCCTACAAGGTATAACACGACGAGCAGAGTTTAATATCCAGGATACGATTTTTATGAGGTCCAGCCAAATTGTTTGCTTCACGAATGATATGGACATTGTCGGCCGAACATTTGAGTCAGAGGCAGAAAATTAAGGGCTCCAGAAGAAATGGTGGTAAAAAAGATACACCTCCGCAACAAGTGTACCATACTCAAAACGCTTATAGGACCGGTGGTTCTCTACGGACATGAGACAAAAATCATGCTCGAAGAGGACTCGCAAGCGTTTGGTGTGTTCGAGCAACGCGTGCTTAGGGCCATCTTTGGCAGTGTGCAGGAGAACGGTGTTTGGCGGTGAAGAATGAATCACGAGCTTGCTCAACTCTATGGTGAACCAAGTACTCTGAAGGCGGCAAAAGCTGGAAGGATACGCTGGGCAGGGCGTGTTGCAAGAATGCCGGATGACAATCTTGCACAGATGGTGTTCGCTTCAAATCCGGCTGGCACTTATCCGACTGGTAAAATTTGTTTTACCATTCGAAAACTTGAAAATTTTAAATTAACTCTTAACTTGATCACTATTTAAAACATAATAAAATAAAGTATCACTAGAAAACGCAAGCGAATTTCTTTATATACGCCTAGACAAAGCATATCCTATGACAGATAGGTCTATAGGCGATAGGCGCCCGACTATCGAGCACTCGTAAAGGCTGATTATAAGTAAATTGGTACGCTCCTCATGCGCCGCTAGTGAACCTCTAGTGTTGAGAGTTGAAAATCTTTGACAGTGGTATGTTGACATTTCTATAGATAACAGCTGGTGCAAATTAAACAAAGTAGTCGATCGCGTTCAGTAATAACGTCGAATGGAAATCGAAAAAATATTGTGCACAAATCTGAAAATCACAGATCTGAAAATATGGTCCAGTTCCAAGCTAACTTAAGTGCTAAGGATGCCGAAAACAATACTCTACAAGGAAACCCTGAGTAAAGGAATCAGCGGACCTACAAATAAACTGAAACCAGGGATAGCCAGCTGCACAGCAGGGTGCCGTGGTACGTTAAAGCCAACCTCAGTCGTTCGATCCAAGATGTAGCCAGCCAACTTTCAAACGGTGCGGAACATCCTTACCAGGGAAGGATACAATTCATACATAGCCAGTAAACATCCAAACCGGCACAGGAAGCAGAATTCCGCCGCCAAAAAGCGTGCAAGGCTTTTGTACGACCATGTTTTTTTTAAAAAAAAAGACCGTGCAATATCGTAGTTGCTACTCCTTTACTGATCAGAACTAGTGTAATTGCACAGAGAACCACATAAGATGGAGCTTGGGAATAGCTTTTACATCTGCAATGTACAAGTTCACTAATTCTATTTATATAGATCAGTACCGGCGCCGGCCACGTCCTCACGGTCTTTTGGGGAGCGGGGAAGAAGGATGATTAGTTTAACAATCGTTGTTATTAGAGACCGTAACCCCACTGCATCTCTACAATTGCCAATGGAAGGATAGTTGTGTTAGTGAGACAGGTTTATTTTTAGATCATGGATGCACTGTGGTAAGTGAAGCGATCAATGAAAGAGAGCGCAGTAGACTGCTTTTTTATTTTACATCTAGTGGTGATAGAAAGAGGCAAATGACAAATGGCAAGGAAAGGGACGGGCCTGGGATTGAACTCCCGATCATCTGCTCAGTAAGCAAAACGGGTAACCACTGAGCTAACCAGCCGCGTCAAGGCTTTTGTACGACCATGTTTTGACGAAATACAAGCGCTGCACTTTGATCGATGGTGAAACACACATCAAACTCGATTTTAGGCAGCTTCCTTAGTCAACTGTTTTACATCGTGACTGGACGTGCAAATGTACCGGGAAGATTCAAGTTCATGTTTGCCAACGCAGATGGCCATGATTTGGCAAGCGATTTGCAGTTGTGATCTGAAACGTCACATCCTCGACTATTACATCCCATGTTTACATAGAAGAATGCCTGAAAAAAGCGTGTATTTCCGTTCATCCACAAGCGTAGGTGCAAAGTAATCTTTTGGCCGAATTTGACCAGCTGCCACTACTCCAAGTTGGTTCTTGTGTGGTATGCTTCCAAGCTAATGAATCCTCCGAATTGCCCGGAATTTGGACCAATCGAAAAACACTGGGCAATTTCAATGCAGCCACTTCGACGAAGCGGCGAGTCAGTCAAGGACATCCAGCAAATGCGGCAAAAATGGTAGAAGAGCGCGGATCCCGTGTCCGTTTTCACTGTACAGGCGCTGATGGGCTCCGTCAAGAGGAAGGTTCAAGATTTTGTGGTGACTGGAGAAATTTAACTTTGAAGTTTTAATAAAAGTACTGCAAAGCAAGAATTAGTGGACTTTTTAAGCTTGCTGAATTACAAACTACAGGTCTTGTTGTGCGTACCAATTCACTTTTACACCGATAAAAAAACAATGATAATATATATGTGTGCCACACATATATATTATGATTGTTCAACAAATAATATCTATTTGCAACCACAAATAATTTCTAGGTGTACTAATAATCATTATGTGTGGCCACACATAATTTTCATTTGCCACATAAACTTCATATGTATATCGCAGAGGGCTTTTATATGTGAACTAATGAATATTATGTGGAATTTTACATGGATTTTTGCCAATAAATATGTGTGGATTTTTACCCGTGTAGTAAGTATTTAAAAGTGTTTTTCTTTTTTATTTTCTGATAAAAATGTTTAAAAAAAAAGTGAAGTTTAACTATGACCAAATCATAATTTAAATGATATGTCAGAACGCAATGAAAGTCGAAACATGACAATTAATTGTGTATGCCCACTTTGAAAGTAAACAAAACTCTTCTCAGTAAATCCAAATCCAACAAATGCACCAAAATCAATACAAATGCTATCTGTTTCATCCTGCGGGATCACAATCCACAAAAGAAATCAACCTTAGAAACAAGAAACAAGCTACAGCATATTTATACACCGTTTACAATTCGGAAGCTACGCACAGTCTTAGCAGGCGGGGGTCTAGTGCGGAAAAGTGTCATAAATTAATAGAATCAAAATTTCCTTTTCCTGCCTCCGCTGGTTCAGTAGCACTGTAACCGAAATGGCAACAAAAGGAAAATAAAATAAAATTTATAAATCCCCTGTAATTGCCGGGGAATACTTCCCTTTTACATCAGGCTTGCCCATATCTACGATCTCCGTGAGCGTGTAGCTGCAGAGCCATTCATGGGTAAGACTCCCTCCCCGAGGGAATCTGGCAGTGTGGTTCACTGTTGCTGTTCAGTTACCCGCGAAAAACGAAAACCCATCCCGATGCGTTTCGGAAACGAATTGGAATCATACAGCAGAGCAGCAGGTACGAGAACGCGAGTGGCAAATCAAGTATTAATAGAATTTATACCAGCAGCAGCGCCGTATCGAGGATATTTTTTGGGATGCATATTTCTTATTGTGTGGTAAAATATTTTCCCTTAACCTTTGTTACGTTTGTTTGACTAATTTAATTTTTATAAAACTTTATAACAAAAATTCTTACTGTTGTAAAGCTCACAAAATTTAAACAAATAAATCCAGCTTTTCATGGAAATTGAAGTTCCAAGAGCTACTATGAAGGTCATAGTTCCCGAGGTACAACGCATATTTCTAAAGTTGTTGAAAATTACCTGTGATTAACACAAAGAAGTAATTTTTATATGTGTAAGGAATGTCCCTTCCCCCCTCGTAGAGTTTTCTCCATACAATTTTTTAAATTTTTGTATGGAGCGCAGACTTTGGTCAACCCGCCCTCCCCCCAAAAAAAGTCTACGTGGCTTATGGTATGCCATTGCGACCGAGACTTGGAACTAATTGATGCGCATTGCCGATATGTCACTACTGCTTAGGAAAGTGCTGCCCTTAATTATGAAATGATTCTACCTTTAACCAGCTTTCAACATTTGGACCAATAGCAAATCTGCGCTGAAATTCTAAAATACTCAAGGCCAGTTTTGGAATGTTCAAAGGGATTTCCAAGGATAAAAGGTTGGTGTCCTTTGGCTCACCCTTATATACCGCGGTGGATTATAGGGAATGTGTCCCTTGGCTCAGCCTATTATGCAACCATCGATTACATTTTTGATTATAACTCTTAAAGTTTTCAAGCTGAAGTCGAGATTCAACTAGTTCTACACTTGCTAAGATAAGTTTGATAAGACATTTGGTAATATGTACCTATCACGAAAAGTTACACAGCTCTTTTTATAAAGTCAGAAACATTCGAGGGATATGGATTTAATGTCGGTCTATAGGCCCCAAATTGGGTCTATTCATGGATGCAACATCGTCTCATTCGATGAACTTTTTACTAAATGCAGTCCTTGTACGGATTTTTCTTTTTATTCTATGAACTAAGGCATTGCCAGCTGTATTCGATTTACTTAACACAAAATTTCACAAAACAAACTAAAGTAAAATTGCTTTGAAACACATAAGTGATATTCATTTATGATTTACTAGTAATTCAATAATGAAAACATTATAATTCACTATACAATGACTTAGTTCTTCTGGTTTGTGTTTAGATGAGCCACTTGAGTATACACAACCGCAAACACAGGCATTTTCACTTAAAGTTTTACCGATAACAACCTTTTTACTACGTTTTTGATACAAGAAGCCATAGTTGGGAACATACAAAAAAATATGTCCTCAACATTGGGTCTATGATTTTCTTGTAAAATAATTGTTGTTTTAGCTATAGGAACAGTTAGTATGTAACGTGTAACTATTTTCTGTACATCCAGCCTGCATTAATTGCTTTATCGATTCAATTAAGCCAAACTTAGATCACTTGAAGATCGTGTAGATCATCTGTTCAGCTTAACCAGTGAAATCATGATGCCCCAAAAGTTTAAGAAATCGAAAATTACGCGGAAGTGAACAACTATAAGTTGAATAATATTGTCTCAATTGCTTCGGATTACATCGATCATCCGAATAGCAACATGATTTTGTTGATTATCGCTAAATTAATGACATATTTGGTACATAGGCCGAATGAAGGAGCTAGGCTAACAGTACATCCCGTTATCCTATTTTTATTTATAATTCATAAAGTAATTCAGCTGGAAACGATATTCAACTACTAGAACGTTGGATTTGATAAGCCTAATTAGTGCGGCGGTGAACCAGCCTATGTTTGAAAGCCACTTAAATACAGGGAGAATAAGAAGTAGAAAAATCTTAATAAGACGTTGGTTGTTCTAATCCGGAAAATTTAAACAACTTAATTCCTAAAGGCGAAGACTTTCGATGGATAAAGATGTAACGTCTCATCACTTAGTTTTGTTGTTTTAAACAATTCCACATATCTATTCAATGCAGCCAAATTTAGGTCATTTGAATATCGTGGTATTAATCTTCCAGCATAAACAGTGTAATAGCTAAGCACTTAAAGAAAACTAAAATGTCACTCAAGGGGATACTGTACAGGGTGAGTGAGAATGTCTGTCTACTTTACTGACAGAAATTCTCACTCACTGTACATGGTACTAAAAATAAGTAGCTGGCATGAATTTTAATTTTCAATGTATTTCCTGTCTGGTATAGTTTTAACATTTGTCACAATTTAGTTCAATTCAAATTTTTCTCCCTGTGCCATGATTGTCAGCCACATGCGTTGTTGGAATGCATCACAGTTGGCACGCACGGTATCTTGATATCGATATCATAGTTTCACCGTGTTGCTTAAGCAGATTCCGACATCTCTTGACTCTTGCAATCTTCTGCTTTTCAGTCAAGATATGCACTTGTTTTTTTTTTTTGTATGGTTAGCCCAAGGTCGTCTTTTAAAATATTCCTGATCGTTGACTATGACATTCTCATTTTTTTGGCCATCTTTTCGCCAGACTTACCAGGGTTTTGCTGAATTCGCTCTCTCACTAGTTTGATGGCTTCCAGACACCTGACAGTTAATTTACGACCAGGTTTGGGAGGTATTTCACAAGAGCCGGTTTTTATAGCGTTTGATGTGCGATAGATAAAGCTATCGTGTATTACGAGCGGTTTCAATATCTTTAAAGTAGTTAATTACTTACTTACTTACTAACTTACTTATGATAGTCCAACGTCATAGTAGGACCGCACCCGAGTCATATTTCTCCATAAAATTCGGTTGAGGGCTGCTTGTCTCCAGTTTCTCGAATGTCCCACACTTCTAAGGTATTGTTCCACTTGGATTAACCACCTAGCTCGCTGCGCTTCTCTGCGTCTTGTGCCGGTCGGATTCGAGGCAAACATCATTCTTGCGGGGTTATTGCCCGACATTCTGTTCCTGTACAACATGTTCCGAGCACCCTTCCAGCTTCAGCGACTTTCTGAATACTGTATTCACAAGAGAGATGCGCTAGCTCGTGGTTCATCCTTCTCCTCCATATGCCGTTTTCACATACACCGCCAATGATGATCCTAAGAACACGTCGTTCTTTAAAATAGTAGACGGTCTATATTAAAAATCAACTTATCGCGAACTTCATTTTCGCATCTATGATTGACGAGAGTCTCAAATGAATGAGAATGCAAACAAACCTGCCGTGTTAAAATTTTAAAACATTTCAAAAGAAAGAATTGCAAACATGGCTGTGATGAGCCCATTCAAAGTCACACAGGTTAAAAACATTGACAAGAATAACGACACATCGTGTAAATAAATGTCTTAACTGCTTCAGATAAATTGATCAAAATGATGCCAACATGATTTTGTCCATTGTTGCTGAATTTATGACATCCCGTTACCCTTCGCATATAAAAAATGAGTTTTAACAGGCGCGTAAAATTTCCCCTCGTTTAATTCTAAGCCAAAGGACGTGTAAACAACGAAATTGTTTGCAATCTTTCAAGCGCCATACAACAATGTTTGAAATCTTTCATACAACAAGCTAGATTCAGGCGTTATCTGGCTTAAATTTACATGCAATATCTCATTATTTTCTGCCACATCTAGCATTCCTTTTATGTGCTTTAGATAGAGCAGAAAATTCAATGTTTCTTTTTATTATTTTTATCTGTGTTTCGAAAACTTAAAATAAATCACAACATTTACGACCAATGAGAGTAATCGAAATGATCGTGCATAAACGATTTGATTACCATCGCAATCTGACCATCACGATGCCAATCTTGAAAATCAAACCAAGCAACATTTCTGCGCTCGTGGTTTTAGTTTCGGAGCAATCTTCACCATTTTCTGAATGCGGCTCTGGTCAGCAGCCGAAAGGTGCATACTGTATCATGTTATACGACGCGACGGCAGTCAGGGAAATGTCTACGTTCATGCTTCTACATTACAACTTTTGGAGTCATCGCCGTCGTGCTCCAGAATGCCGAAGGCGAAGGCTAACCTTGAAAGCTTATTCCCCACCAAACAGAACAGAAAATAGGCAAAAACCGGAGAAGAAACACCAGATGAAAAATGAAATAGCATATCGTCACCGCAGCCATCCCTTGTGATTGCATTCGTTGAGTGAAGTCTCCTGCGTCCTGGAAGCCGAAAAAGCCATTCCACCCTCCTTCTCCCTACCGAGTGATAGAGGATTCTGCGAGCTGAAGGGGGAAAATGGAATGCTTGACTAGCGTAAAGAAATAAATTTGCCACCTCGATTTCATTATCTGCAGTGTGTTGTGCGTGGTAAAAGTTTATAAACATTGAACCCGTGTTTGGCAACTTTGAATTACGTTTCCCTTCGGTGGAATCAGGCGTATAAATTCACGGGTAAAGGAACGACACCGTTTGACGATCATACCAAGGTATATCTACATCTGAGGTTATTCACACAACATGCAAGCGGGCATAAGGACAGTTTATGCCTGATGATACTCTGACTTCTTTCTGCTCTAATAAAAGCAATGAACTAATCGAGTTTTGTTCCTTTTGTGCACACAAACGTCTGATGAATGCATATCTTTAAGTTCACGTGGTAGATGCACTAGGGGAATATAAAGGAAGACTCTCTGCAGGAAACATTAGGATCCAAGAACGTTGTAATATGTTTTCGAGATATCGTGGTGTTTCCTCGTGTAAGTACTTACACGGCTCAATGACATCAAACTGATAATTGTGCACTAGCTTTTAAATCACAATCTTAGTTGAACATAAAGTGCATATGCCGAATGATCACTAACTTTCCTGCAGGTACTGCTCGGTAGGTGAAATAATGCCTTTTTATTGTGGGTAGGCTACTTTTATTTGTTTTCTAAAGGGTATTCCTGTTGATAGGTAGAGACTAAGGTTCGCGAAGTTTTCTAACCTATGGTTAATTGAAACCAGATGTAAATTGATCTGCCTGCAGTCCGTTAGGTTTCAACCAACATCACTCAGAGTAACCGCCTAACAAAACATTCTGAGCAAAAATATAAAATTTAAAAAAAAACTACTCACATCCCGCTGAATAGAACAACGGAAAAGATAGAAATCTAAAGGAAAGTTTTAGTTTTTGAATGTGCAGACTCAGAACAGTGATATTATTCTGTTTAAACTTTATTGTGTAATTAAAATTATTATAAAAGCTGCCCAAATTGACAACGAAATTGTAAATTTCAAATTTGGCATTTGATTTTTCAATCTTATGGCATTTTTGTCAGACTCTATGGAAACCATTATTAACGGTGTAGCCTTTTAGTGAGTTAAAAGAGGACATCTAATGTGATTTGAACATTACATTTAAAAAATTTTCAGCAGATTCTAGAAAGAGCTTAAAGCTTACACTCAGAATTTATTAATTTTACACAAAACGTAATTTATCTTTGAAAAATAATCCGGAAATGCAAACAAAGATATGATGAAAAATTATGTCTACCGAATCCGAAACATACGCAACTCAACAAAACGCTAGCTCGATTGAATTTATTTTCTCCTCTCTTTTAACTCATAACCATGTTTCAAAGAACGCTTGCATGTATCGGTCTCATGGTACCAACATTTACATGACATTTTATTAGTGTGTAAGTTATGGAAAGCTACATGAACGTATTGTTTTGGGTTATGTAGTTTTGGTTATGTATACCATGAATGCATTGTTTTGGTTATGTATATTATGTATATGTATGGCTTCACTTAACTATCTTTTAAGAGAATCACCGCCATCTATATATGAACAATAGTCCCATATTTCATTAATGAAAAGCTTACAAATGAAAATGAGTAAGTTAAAAACAAATAAAAATTAAAATAAATGCTTAGCTGCGATGAATTAATTAAAGAATGTACCAAAAAATATAAATACACCTTCATTCTCAAATAAAAAAGAGTAATATGCTGTCACCAACGTGCAAGTGGTGCCCAAGCACAAGAACCCTCCCAACACGCCAGAGCTCCGCCCAATCGAACAATATTGAGCTTGACGATGGCTTGGAACCTTAAGAAGACCCAAAAAGCTGTTGTGAGCGAGAAACAGTTCAAGGCAAACTGGCATTCTGCGGCGAATAAAGTGGACAAGGATATAGTACAAAATTTTATGACAGGTATTAAACGAGATACCCGGCAATTCGCTTTCGGTAAAAAGGAAGCTTAGCTGAATATTCCTCCTGTATTGTATATTGAATGAACTTGAAAAAGAAAAATAATTTGAAATATTAATCAAACCTTTGATCGACTCACACTCATTACTGTTTGACCAATCTTTGATCGAAGCACCCTTTATACAATATTTTCTAGAAGAGAAGGATGTTGCAAATAGCATTCATATCCGGTAGACATGAAGTGCATAGCTATGCCCAACTTCTTCACACTGGTGTGGAGTTGGCAGTATGCACGAGCCATCGAGCGTATTTGCTTGACTGTTTTCGCCATGCCCGCTTCGAATCAATTGATAACGCTGTTATTTTTTCTGTACACATCAGGGTTGCTACGATTGGTGGTGCAAGGGTAGCAGGGTAATTATGTACATGAAAAATTGCCAAAATCTGTTAATTTTTATCAAATGTCTAACTGTCCCAAATGTCTCAGAAGTGTGCGGATGACTTGACCCCGTGTGTCTGATGACTTGACCCAGTAGCGACCATCCCAGTAGCGACCATCACAGTAGCGACCATCCCAGTAGCGAACATCCCAGTAGCGACTTCCTTGGCATATTTGTTCCACATTTTGGTAATCTGAGTCGCGTCCCGAGCCATTTTTCCACTTTTCTTAAGCTTCCGCTTCATTATTGCCCAAAATCTCTCGATGGGCCGGAACTGCGGCATTTGGGTGGATTTATGTTTTTATCGATGAAATCTACGTTATTATCGCGGTACCACTGGATGACTTCGGGCTGTAGTGGCAACTTGCCAAATATGGCCAAAACTTCACGGGACCTTTATGGGCTTTAATGAAAGGTAGTGGTATCTTCGAGCCCATCGTCTTATTCGTCACGAATACTTTGGTATTTGCTCCGCAGCTGCATATCCCTTGCCAAATCATCACTTTTTTGGTAAATTTGTCCATAAAAGCAAACTTAAACTTCGTAGGAACATCTCCTCGTGCCGTCGCCATGTAGAATTTTTGGCCAGGAAGCTGTCCGAAATCCATTTTGACGTAGGTTTCATCGCCGATGAGAAGGCATCCGTGGTACTTCGACAAAACATGCTGGTACAATTTCCGAGCTCGAGTTCCTGCTCGCAAACGAATTCTTCGAACGGTTTTGCAAGCAGCAGCGTATTTATGTGCGATTTCATTATCAGATAGTCCAGGGTTTGCTCTCAACACCTTCTGGTTCAGCTTGCGGTCATATGTTCCACTACGCCGCTTACTTTGAGGCATTCGATCCACGTTCTTTCGCTCCCTGAAACGTTTGAGCACATCATACACTGTTGATTTGGCGATTTTCAACGTTTTTGCGATTTTTATTGCGGACCACGTTGGATTATCAACGTGGGTGTGCAGGATTTTTTCTCTCCTCTCGGCTTCCATCTGTAATAACTTTTGACTCACTGCACGAAACACCGTGAAATTTATGCCACAGAAAGTGAGCGCCTAGGTAAACAAACCGCTGTACAAGAATTCTTGCAGCGGTCACTTCCCGAGCCGCTGAAACACATTAAATGATTCCGATTTCCAACTGGATAGAATTTAGGTATCGATATTCACGGAATAACTTCAGAACTGTTTTGTAGGACCATCTGGGGACTTGACCCTGAAGTGGCCATCCGGACACAGCCGTTCCTTTTACAAATTGTCAGATTATCTCATACTTGCTTAAGGTATCAACTTGATAGCTACAGTGTAGCTTCACGTCTTTCACGGTCTTTCTCCCATTCTCCCGAACGATTAGAGCTCCCAAGTACTCTTCCTTCTCATTCATCCAGTGTGTTCATGGACACAAAGTCGCCGATCACTTTCTGGTTTCATAGTGCATATTTTTTTCATAAATCTTTCTTCCAGCACTGAGTGACAAATGAATTCTGCCGTATTTAGAACTCTTAGTAATATTCACTGCTCTCTTCATTCGTTCAGGCCACTCACCATTTTACGCTCGAAAGCTTCAAAAGTGTTTGCGGTCTACCGCTTTCAACGTCCATGCTAGACGTTCAAGAATCGGCGTTTTATATTGAGTAAATCATTTCCATTTGCATGTTGCGGGGATAAAGTTTCGTAATCGGTAGAAGGCAGTTTTGGAGCAACGCAGCTTGTAAAAAACAAGTTGAAAGTACTGTTAAATGAGATATAAAGGTAATCAATATAAGTGTATAATACTTTGTTCCATGCTTTAATATGGCGTTAAAAGCGCAATAAGTGAAGCCTTATAAAACATAAAGTGTTACAAAAATCATTAGCATACAAAAATATACCGTGGGATTTGAACTCTTCTTGGCGTTTTAGGTTTGTAGTTTCTATGCTAACTTTGATTGTTATTTTCTGTATTCTTCCCAGCGCAGAAGTAACGATCTTTGATGAAGTTTGCAGAAGCAGATAATTTCTCATCTCCATGCGAAGCGCTAGGAGTGGACAGTAATTTTATTGCTAGAACGAATAGACATGAAGAGAAAGTGTATTGATAGTTCCGTATAGTAAGTAAGTCTAGCACAATCGTTAGTCAGATTGATATATAGAATACGAGAGATCCAGACCGATCAGAACTGGACATGTTTTGTTATACATTTGTTATACATTTATAAACAAACAAATATTAATAATTGTAAAGATACTCTCATAACAATCATCGAATATATAAATTACTAGACCAGGCAAGGAGTCAAACTCAGGCACCTCCAGCATGGTGTTGCTTTGCAGCAGTGCCTTTTCCAACAGAACTAAGGGAAGCCCGCCACTCCAATATTGCTAAAAGTCATGTATAATTGGTTAACAAAATGCCGACGTTATAAATACAATAACGATTATTCGAGGTCTTACGAACCTGTGCAGGAACATACTTCATGAACAATTCTTCAGATAATTCCACAATTATAAAAAAACCCGGAGCCGAATCTTACACTTTTTATCCATTTTGGAGTGGTATTATTAACATGGACATAGAACTATGGCCACTCCTTGTCCCATTGGAAAGGTGTTAATTGAAATCAGATTATATTAAATCCTTGCTGTGCTGGGATGACCATTTCCGGATAAAGTCATTAAATGTTCATCAACGATAAGAATCAAACTGCGGGTTCAGCAATAATCTAAACATCCAAAATCGGCAGTAAAATACGCATGACGTATTTTATTTCAAAGGTATCAATTTATTCCTTAAGCTTGGAACATCGCTTACAAATTGACACGATCAGAAAATCGTTATTCTGAATCTCGAACTTTGCTCACGCCATCTATAAGGGTGTGTAAAGACTCCTAAGTGACCTTACTGAAAACTTCGAGCTAGATTTGTGGGAAATTTTGGCATTTTTCACCTCCTGTGGCAAACCTCCCGGAATCTGATCCAGAATATCAGAATATCCAGAATTCCATGATTTGAAACTGAAAGCGTATAAAAACAGCGATTTCGCGGATCAACAGAAAAGCAGGATCGAGTTGTTCAAAGCGGAATTGCTGATGCGGCACGCTGATTGTGACATTTACTTTTCCGATGAAATAAAAAGTCTGTTACACACAACCCATAGAATCTTTATCTTTATCTTTATCTTTATTTGGAGCATGGAATAGCCCGTTTGGGTAGAGCTGCAGCTGTGAGATCTTTCTCAAATGGGCACAAATAATCTCCTCTTCTTTTCGTATCAACAGAATGTTACATAGCTTCCAAATGGTACAATGATTGCTTATATCTACTTAATGAGCTCTACATTATAATAATTTGAACTGTGAACTTGTTTTGTTCTGTGGAACTGTGAGTACTTCGAAAAATCTTTTTCGAAGAGTGGAACGTGGAACATCGAAGTCAAATTCGTTGGAACAGCGGTTGACGGATCGACACATACTTGAAAATGGTTCGTTATGCCCGTAATTTGTTCGAGCACCATGTAGAAAAAGGAACGAAGTCGAGCGAAGTTGACGATAGGGGATATTTAAGTTGAGAAGCGACTACAGTCAAGGACAATCCATTTTCGGTTTAAGAAGGTCAGAAACAATTAGCGATTTTGAAACATCACGACGAATACTCAGTAACTCTTGACCTATAAATTCTCATCGCGTATCATAGGATTGGATCAGGCTTTTTAAATCGAAGCGCAGAAATTTGCGCTGAATCGCCTCCATGAGTAAGATGCTATTCTGATATTACGGCGCCCAAACGACGGACGAGTATTCTAATATTGACCTCACTAACGAACAGTACAGTGATTTTAAACATTGAATGTTTTAAAGGTTTTTGCAATGTGTTTGGACTGCAGGAACTGAATTTGTAGCAAATCGTGGCCTCGTGGTCCTCGAACCAGGAGATGAACGGAAATCAGCCACCGGTACAGATCGGAATATTCCGCGTGTTGCACAAGCTGACGCCTCTTTTGGACAAAAACGGTGTCATGCGAATGGATGGAAGAATGAAGCGTCGAACATCCTTCATTTTCATATGAAGTATCCAATCATTCTATCCAGAATTCACGACGTCACGAGAAAACGAGTTGTTCGGTCACGCATATCGAGAAACCATCGTAAACGAGCTTCGCCAACGGTTTCATATTACCAAGTTGCGCGCTACGATCGGCCAAGTCGTACGGGAATGCATCAAATGCAAGCTTCTGCGTTGTCGGCCGCGTATTCTTATGATGGGTCCTTTGCCGGTTCAATGAAATATCTTGGACCTGTCGAGGTAACAGTCGGCAGTAGAATTGAGAAAAGATGTATAGCGCTCTTCACGTGTTCGACGATCAGAGCTGTCCATCTACAGGTAGCTCATTCTTCATCCTCGTAATCGTGTTTAATGGCAAACAGAAGGTTCATCTGTGGGCGTGGTTGTCCAGAGGAATTCTTTTCTGATAATGGCACAAACTTCAAAGGGGTCTTCAAGGATATGATGACGCGTGTTGAACAAGACTGCGCTGAAGCTGTATTAGACACAGACCTAATCCCAGATGGTCAAACAGAGTTGGCTGAAGTGTAAAGGAACATGTACAAATGATCACAATACTTGCCAGACCAAATTTGGGAACGATGGTACAAAGAGTACCTGCCCACCATCAATCAGCACACAGAGTGGTTATGATCCGATGAGTCTTGAAATCGGTGATCTAATATTTGTAATAGAAGAACTGGACCAGACGTGTGGTTGAAGTAGTATTTCCTGAAAAAGATGGACGGATCAGACAGGCGAATGTAAACACAGCTGGAGAAGTGTATCGACGAGCAACAGTGAACTTGGCAATGTTGGAAATTCAGGAAGGTAAATCCAGATCAAGCGGTGAACCGATACCGGAATTACGGGCTGTGGAACTGTCAACACTGCTACAAAAACATGTTAGTTGAGTGCTGAAAAACGTGAGATAACGCTTTGCAGAAAATATTTATCAAGAACTATCTTTATTATCGTTAAAATTATTGTTAAACGTATCAATAATGCCTGTAAGTAGATAAACATAAACCGGTTATGAAATAAAAATGAAATTATAATACATTTGTATTAAAAATTTATTACTTTGTCGACTTATACCTAACGACTATTCCAGAAAGTATAAGCACACCTTATTTTAACGATCACTTTGGATATAATCAAATATTTCAACATGTTTTGGCTGCGTCCTTTTGATTGCACATTTCTGAATGACATAGCATCAAAAAAGTGCTCAGTTTTGTGTTACCTATCAAAATGCGCGGTCTTACTCCAGAACAACGAAAAAGTATCGTGCACAAATGGTGCACTGTGAGTGGACTCTCCTTGAAAAAATTGGCCAAGGAAGAGGGTGTAAGCGTCGGAGCGGTACGATCTGCGATTCGAAAATATAGAAAACAGTGTACGTTTGAAGATGCGCCAAAGAGTCGTCGGCAATCCGGTCCTGTTAGTCCGGATATCGATAAAAAGATCAGGGATGCCTACAAGCCAAAACCAGCGACTTCCGTTCGGGATGTTGCGAAAAAACTAGGGACCTCGTCGAGTAACGTCATGCGCCAAAGAAAGACTTGCGCTAAAAACATACCGGAAGCAGAAAAAACAAGAACCCAAAACATGCCGCGTCCGTGAAACCATGGGCCCGCAAACTCTACGATTCGTTATTGTGTAGAAATTCTAGGTGTATAATAATGGACGATGAAACGTATGTGAAACTAGATTACAAAATGCTGCCCGGGCCACAATTCTATACTGTTAGCAAAGACAAAGACATCCCCGAAACTGAAAATGCAGTTTTGACCGAAAAATTCGGTAAGAAGGTTATGGTTTGGCAGGCAATATAAGAGTGTGGTAAAACATCTAGTCCGTGCATCACAACGGGGACTATGAACACTCAGAAAAACGTTGAGGAATGTTTCCAGAAGCGATTATTGCCGTTGAACAGGCAACACGAAAGTCAAGTAGTGTTTTATCCTGATTTGGCGTCATGTCATTACGCCCTTGCGCTTAACTGGCCCGATTGACGTGCCGCAAGGGCTCAGTAGGGATTCCAGGACCCGAAGCTAAGAGTCAGTTCCATTGTGGTTATATCACATCAATTATTTTTTCCACTATAGCAGCAGCACATCGATATTGTAGATATACTATTCTTTGTAATTTCAGGTCATCTAAGGAACTCCTTAGTTTTTTAAAATAAATTAAAATATATTTTGTTATTTCGGTGGTTATGATAATTTATCTAAGGTTAGTAGTGCATGAGTGAGCCAGTCCACAATTGCAGCAGAATCACAATCTGTAGATATGTGAATACAATGAAAATTGGTATTATCATTTTATACTATAACATCCCTTCGCTATATTATCTATATTCTATGCCATTTTCACTGAAAAAAAAAGTAGGAAGCATTATGTACGACCAATTCTACTCAAAATAGCATTTCCCTTATTCACCAAAACTATATAATTTATAATCATTGCTTTCCTGTTTCCCATTATCATTTATAGATCCAGCCCAATAAGAGTTATCGGACTTTTTTTGTCTGGTTTGACTTAATCTACGTTTTTGGCATTATTCATGCTTATATAAAATTTATTTCTCCTAATTGTTTGCTGTTTTCAGCTTTTCCAAGACTATTAGGATAATAAAACTTATCTAATCTTTTTTTCAGTTACAAACCAGTGGATAACAGATATATATTATACTTACGCTTATTATGTTATTTGACTATAACTGTGAAAACAAATTCTTAATAGATATTAATTTTATCGAAGCTGCAACAGCGGAAATCTTTCGATGACCAGCTAAGTTACGGATATATATTCTACTATAGTTTACTGGCTTGCTCGTATTTTTATTTTACATTATAACGTCAAATTTTTATTTTATGTTATGATATTAAATGATATGAAATTATTGCATTTAAATTCATTTGATACAAATTGCTATAGTACCTGTGAGACTCACTAAAAAAAAAATTTGTTATTCAAGGAAACGGTACAGCACTTCGAAATTTTTGGTTTACTATACTTCCTATGCTATATAATTTCAGATCATCCATGGATGTTCCAGGTATTGTAAAATATGTTTGAATCAATTTTTTTTCTCATAGCTACTATATTGTCTTAACTTCCAGGTTTACAGATGGAATTGTTACTATCATTCTTACATTCACTTACTGTATTATGTATCATTATAATATTCATTCACTATATTTTTTATCATTATAATCTTTATTCACTATATATTATATATTACTACATGACATTTAATATATATTGGGAAGGGAGGGAGCATCAGGGTATCATTCAAGCTGGAATTGGACAATGGAGTGGTATGACAACCGGCGTCTAGGAGGGAATAAACAGTATTATTTTCTTATCCTACCGATTCGATTGTGATGTTGCGAATTCTACTCCAACAGTTTCAGTGAAATTGACGCGCCCTTCTTAACAAGCCATCCCGTAGAAAGCTTAATGAGTATTGCGAATTGGGTTATTCGATTTGTTGGATCGTATCGTTGGAAGGAGAATCTTATGTTCCCGCGGGTTTCGCGTAAGTGTCTCTGCTTTCGGGTCCGCCCCACCGTTTTTGGCCCTTCATACAGCGTTACTGTGAATGCAACCCGGTAACTCAATTTGATCTTGCTATTAAGTGGAGCTGCATACATGACAAGGTCGTAGAAGGGATGGTGGCTATCTTACATACATACATACACATTTGGCGTCATGTCATTACGCAAAAGACACTTTAGAATGGTACAAAAGTCAAAATGTATGTTTCGTGCCGAAAGACATGAATCCGCCGAACTGCCCGGAGGCACGGCCAATCGAGAGCTTTAACCAAAGCAAAGCTTCGAAAATTCATAAAACCAGCGGACGACATCCATAAATTTAAAAAAGATTGGCCAAATGTCGTAAAAATGGTGGACCACTGTGCAGAAGCTAATGGGTCATGTTCAAGGAAAAGTTAAGTCTTGACTATGATTAAATATTTTGATTAAACGAGAGTAACATATCATATAAAACACAAATACAAATATGATTTGCCAAATAAAATGATTGAAACTATAAAAACATGACTTTTTGTTATTTTGAAAGTGCGCTTATACTTTCAGGAACAGTCTATATGGTACTATTTGTCCATCTAACATTATGTGCTGCATTTGAATGATAATAACTAAGTACCAGTCCGAAACAATTCGAAGAATCAGCCAATATCAAGTAGTTTTTCGGTATAAAAGTAGCTAGAGCAAATATAATTTTTGGGTGGAGCAAGACATGCGCGAAGATCGTTTTTTGGACCGAGAGTAACTATTCATGATTTTAATTATTTTTAACGTTTTTCAGTTACATTTAAAATAACATAACTGCGCGACCTTCATGATACGATAAAGTTAACAAAGGGCATTTTCCAAAACAGTAAAATAATAACAGAACAGATATATTATTCAAAATAAATCTATTTTGATTTCAATATGGTCAAAGATACTGATACTATAAGGGTAGGAAAAACAAGCTTTAATAGAAAAAAGGAAGCGAGAAAAGTACAAATTACCTAGTTCCTGATTATTGTAAGCTATCTTAATCGTGCTGTCCATATGCTTATTTTTTTTTTGTCCAGCTTTATAGTACTCTGCATAAACTCGAAAACTAATCTGTTGATCGGATTATATTTTTCGTAATCGTATTGGATATGAGCCGAAGTTTTCCATTTCCATGCTTAAAATAAATTGGTTTCTTCACATAGCAACTTGTAAAACGACAGACCAGTCCAATTGCATTGATTGGAATATACCACTCACATTAAACCGAGATTTATAATAAAAAAAGAAAACACGTGTTATATTCTTCGCTTTTATGTTCGCATTTGTAAACATAACTGAAACAATTACAATAATTGAAGTTCGTTGTTTTTCATAATTGACTGTTACCGATGATATCAATCATAATTATATGTCGAAAAAAAATCTCACTGCTTCTGTTACAGTCTCAGTATCCCGAAACGGAAATTCATTTGGGTCCATCAAATTAATTACACTTTTATTGAATTATTGCACAACTTTGTTCCCTTCACTGAACAAGCCTTCAACAATGCACGGTTCATCGGCAGCCCTTACGAAAGATGATACAGCAGTGAAAATGTTAGCTGCTTCGCTCCTGCAGGCGCTTGCTCTCCATCCTGACGCAATCCTAGCTAATTCGAAATCGAGAGCACTTATTCTTTGAACTATGATAAATGATACTTTTAATTGTGATCCTTTTTTACTAATGATAGGGCTAGGGTCGAAGTTTTCCGTCCCCTCGTGATTTGAGATACGTTTTCATTGTGTTTTGGCAAATTTATTTATTGTGTTAGATGTGCTCTACATTTCACGATGTTTATTAGCGTGTAGTGGAACATAAATAAAAAGATGACGTTTGGCGAGCCGGAAGAAACATAACCCAGCGCCGGTCAGGAATGTTCGAGTCCCTGCGGAAAATGTGTGATTGAACATGGTTATTGTTTATGGGTTATGTACATGTAGACGAATATTTCGGTGTTGTACAGAGTGAAGTTAGTAGGGTCGGGTAGCAAGCAGCCAGGGGGGATAAGGGATTGGTGTCATAAATTAATTGAACCCTAGTTTTTTTTTCGTTTTCTGTTCCTATGCATGCTTTAATTTAAATACCAACCGAAAATTTTGTTATTCGCTTGTTCTATGGAAACTTTATGGATTCTGGTAAATATGAGCGTCTATGGTAGAGAATTTACATCAACAGCAATATAAGTATGAGTAGTTTACTCTATATTTACCTAACTATTAAGGCGAGATACTGAAGAAGTCTGCACATTGCTGCCGAAATACGTAAATATTATATGACTTATTAATTTCACAACAGAAATCAAAGAATTCAATAATTTCTTCGTCTTTAATCCCAACTCTACATTGAATTACCGACTCTAGAAACCAACAGTAATCCTGAAATTCAATGTGCTGGTATTTTTGCAAAATTATCTAATTTGATTTGTTTTAAATGGACCATCTATCGAATGTTCATTTCAAAATGTTTCTTATTCCTATAAAAGTAACAAGGGTTTTCTGCATGTGGAATATATTATCGTTTTTCTCTCCCTTGAATGACATTATCCACACGCACAACAGACTTTCTGAAGTTTCATCACGAATTCCTTCCAATCACCAACTTAGTCAATCAACTTCCAATGATCGAAGCCGACCAGAAGTACTGATGGTTGGATATTTATATTGGTCCTCGGACAAACAATCAGAAACAAAAACAAAACCTACGCTCATTATTTGTTGCTTTTACTTAAGCCTCATACCTGTGCTCAATATGGGGTTTGATTTTTTCTCTATCAACACAATGGTTCAATGTCTTTCAAGAGTCACCCTCCAAAAATGTATCGTTTGTTGTAATGATATCCATTGTCACCGAACAGCAAGTTCCTTCTCATTATGGTTTCCTCTTTGTAACGTTCTCTGTTCTATGCAAAAAGTTTAAATTGGGTGTGACTTGGCCAAATTGTTGTAATGAAAGTTTTCGTCTAGTTTGATTAGGTTTTTCTTCCCCGATGGAAGTTTTTGCACGTAGGCTGAGTTATCATAATATGCAGTAGAGTAAGTTTAATCTGGTTTTGGTTATGTAGCGTAATTTGAGTTCTATGGCTTCGCTATTAAACACAAAATTTGATCAAATGATCAAACAATACTATTCAGGAGTTACCAGATACTTTTTTTTTTTAGGACTTTTTTTAATTTTCACACATGTAATTATCATAAAAAAAAACTCAAAAAAATTACACTTAATTCAATTGCATGCCTTTTTTTGTCACTATTGATAACCTTGTTAGGAAAAGCAATAAATTCGTAAATAAAATTCAAGATCTCAACATAATTTATTGATCAAATAAACAAAATATCGGTATTTACCTATGTATTTTCGGAAATTAAGGCAGATTCCATCCTTCAATGAGTGTGTGTCCAGCGTCTTGCAAATTTCTGACGTTTTCATTTGGTTAAATAGTTCGCTTCTTTCTCGTTCATCTATTATAATCGACGACAATAACTCCATAACTGCTAGAAAGTGTATCTATGAAGCACCTAACTTCTCAAGTTTTGTGTAGCTGTGTAACTATTGTTGGTATCCCCTTTTAAAATTGACTATCATTCCAATCAAACTGCTTGTGAAAAATGCTTCTATTGTAGTCAATACGAAATCGGCTGAATTTTCGAGTGCGTGTGATTTATTTGAACAAACAAAACGAATGGTAAACTGTTTACAAGATAATTCAGTTCAAGCAAAATAATAAACATATTTTATATCCTAGAGGGTTTGAGCTGTTTAGTGGAATACCTGTACCTAGAAATTAGAAGAAAAAATTAATATTTTCCATTGCATTCCTACTACCTTTGCTTATCTTTGACAGATACGCGTATTTCGTCTACAATGTGCGGAACTTCTTCAGTGTCTCGTGATAATAGCTCGACTTGACCAGAATCTTCAGCCATTGTTTTGGGTTTCCACTCGGTTCTTGGGCTGACGCTTTCCCATGTGGATATCTTTTTGGCCAAACACTTCTTCGATACGAAGTGGGCCACGATGGCCTCCCTTTTTAGGCCACGCTGGAGCAGGTGCCGTAAACAAACTGATGAACCTGTCAAATTTCCACAGTATATATTCAACTAGTATATATTACATACTGGGCGGTCACGCTTCCGAGTCCATTTCAACAGCGTGTCTTTGGAAAAGATGTTCCTCGTACGGCTGGCAACATGATTTGAAAGGATTTACATAACGATATCACCACAGGCCTAGTGTAAAGGTTTCTCCTCTAATAAGAGTCCCACCAGTAAACCTCCATATTAAAAATAAATCAAATTTTTACGAACTAAATTCGAAATAACGAGGTTTGCAAAATTGAACTGTTTCAATTTACGGACCCCCGCATTAGTTGCAAAACTACATAGCAACACCATGCTGAGGTTACTGAGCCTGTTTTTCGATTTTGGCTAAGATTTATTTTTCGTAATGGTTGATTTCTCGATTCTCTTGATATGTGATTGTACTCATCTCACTATCATACTAATACAGTGGTTCCCAACCTTTTTGGGCTCGCAAACCCCTTTTTGAATCAGTAATGGCCCCGTGACCCCCTTGGAAAACTAATGTGAATATGTTGCGATAAAAAATAAAGAAATACATCAATTTACGATCTTTTTGATTTATTACGACATTTTATGTTATAACCAGGAAGAAACACTCTCAGTGTGATTGCTGCGCCTGGATTTGGGACACTACACACCAAAAAACGATCAATGATTTCAGCAAAATGATTTGCTGAAAAGCTATCAGCAATATTACGTTTTACTGAAAATCAGCAATTTGGTTTGTTTTTACTGAAAACCAGTAAACTGGTTCAGATTGCTGAACACTCAGCATCTTTCACCACCTGACTGTCAGTCTGTCAAATTAATAAAAAAGAAAAAAAAGCTTTCATTGTTTTTTTCGGCAGCGCTCGTGCAGTTTGTGACCGGTTTAATTGAAGTTTCATGTTATAAATTATCGAAAACTTCATGGATCCGGAAGTTCAAGAGCTCTGCTTAATCTTAAAGCAGACCGCTGTGATTTGGAGTAGTTGTTTGGTAAGTAAAACAGATAAAAATAATTCTATATTTTCTACAGCGTCAACAAAAATTGCGGAAACTCAGCCATCAAATGGTTGAGGGATATATTGATGGGCTTCGACGACACCTGAAAGCAAAAAAAAAAACACTTCGACAGAGCGCTTGTGTATTATACATTCAACCAAATTGCCGCGAAAGCTATCGGAAGTTCTGCAGCCTGAAACAGCACATCGCTACAGAGCATCCGATGGAGGTATGAAATACACATCACCAACTACAAATAAATAATAAAAAAGAAAGAAAAACCAAAATAAAATATGTTTTGAATAATCCCAACGTGAAATGGGAGTCAGAGAGCTGATTTTTCAGTATATTGATAGTTTTTGCTAAATTCTACCAGCAAAGTGCCGTCCAAAAACGAAACAGCCAAAATTGCAGAATTTTCAGTAACTTGATGATTTTTGCTGAATTATATCAGCAAAGTGCCGTCAAATCACGAAATCGCTCAAATTTTTGAATTTTCAGCAAATATCAGATGTATACTGAAAGTTCAGCAAAATTCTGTCAAGCAGGATGACATTTCGCATTGCAGAAAAATCCGGAAATTTTATATTGCTGAAATGTTTACTGAAAATTCAGCTCGGCAAAATTCAGCAAAATTTTGCTGATTTCCAGCGAAAAAAATTTGGTGTGTAGATTTGAAATTCGGGGCTGTGTTTGAGACAACGCCAATCTCATGTCATCTTCAACGTTCAGTCTGTTTCTTGTCTTCGTTTTGATTTGAAGTAGAGTTGAAAATCCACTTTCACAAAGGTATGTTGACACGAATGGGATTAAGATCTTCAATGCCTCCATGGAAACTACGAGAACTGGGGTACGAGCCACACATAGCACACCAGAACTGCACAGAAAAAAATAATTAATTTTAACCGGAGCGTGAAATTTTCCCTTCATTTAATTCCAAACCAAAGGAGGTGTAACAAACGAAATTGTTTGCAATTTTTCATGCGCCATACAACAATGTCTGCAATGTTTTACACAACATGCTAGATTCAGGCGTTAGCTGGCTTAAATGAACATAAAATATCCCTTTTTTTTCTGCCAATTCTAGCATTTTCCTTTTGTGCATTAGATAACGCAGAAAATTCAATGTTTCTTTTTATCTGTGTGGCTCAGTTCCTTTTCATGAAACAAATCGCGAGAAGGATGAATCGTTTTTCAGGTCCAAGGAAGGAAGTCTGGAAGGCTAGCCACATCCAAAGAAGATGAAAACGGGTTGCGTACTAAAGCAGCTACTTCTTGCTTCAACTTGGGGAAATAATTCTCAAATTGCTGCTCCAGTGAATCCAAATGTGCAATAATTTCTGCTTGGAGAGGTGAAGTCAGCTCGCTTGCTCCTTTATTGGTCATATTGCACAGACGATCAAACATGGCAACATTTCCCATCTTAACTTTTCGACGCCAATTTTTTGATTTTTCTGCGAATGCATGAAGATGATCTTGGAAGTGAACAAGATTGGATTGTTTGTCCTGAAGTTTCAAATTCAGCAAATTCAGATGCTCGAAAACATCAGCTAAGTAAGCGAGATGCTTCTGAACGTCTCCTTCATTAAAATGTGCAAGGAAATCATTTTTCCCTTGAGCTTTCAAAAACGTTTGAATCTCATCCTTCAACACGAAAACATGGTTGAGTACATTTTCCTTCGACAACCAGCTTACGGAAGTGTGGAAAAGAAGAACCTCATGATCTGAGTCCATTTCCCTGCAGTATTGCTTGAATAAACGTGTATTCAGGGCTCCAGACTTAACATAGTTCACAATCTTTATGACCAATTCCAGTATTTTCAATAACCCTTCCGGCAACGTCTTGCTGGCAAGAGCATATCCATGGATCATGCAATGGACACCTGCGGCATGTGAGGCAAGCTCCTTGACCTTCTTCTGAAATCCAGATTTCTTGCTAAGCATTGCAGGAGCTCCATCGGTACAAACCCCACATAGTTTTTTTTCCACTGCAAGTCACCAGATTCAAAAAACGCCTTGATCTTAACCATGATATCATCACTTCCAGAACTTGCTCTTTCACGTCTTTGGACATATGGACAATTTGTCTTTGCACAGTGTTGTATGAAAATGACACTTGTCGCATTTTCTTTTCATTTGCTTCCTCAAAAACCAAATTCACCATTTTCAGCATGCTAGATTTGATCAGAGTTTTTCAGACGTATGCTTGGTATCCAAAAGCCGTTTCAATTTTGATGGCTTCATTGATTCAACATTCAACACAACGCCACAAAGCACGCACTGTGGCTTATCAACACCATTAACAATTATAGTTGTGAAACCGAATTTCATATAATCCTCGGAATACTTGCGTTTTTTTTCCATTGTGAGGACGTCTATAAAGTTCAACATCATCTTGTTCTTTTCTGTAACTTTTTTAATTTTATTGAATACTTTACCTATTCAAGTGGACAATGTTTAGTTTGCAGCGGTAAACCAAAATCTCAGCAAAATTTTAAATGTGGAGTTCAGTTGTAAAGAGGACAAAACAAATGAGCCAACTACTACTACGCATTCATTAAGTTTTCTTCTTCGTTTAACGATGCACCAGGACGCACACTAATACATCAACTCACATCTCAATAAGAATGAAAGAGCAAGTAAAAAATGTATCCATTCAATCGCGTGCGCTAGCAACAAAAGACAATGGAAGAAGCAACTGCCCTTCGTTCGTCACCACTACTCTGCTCTACTCGAACGAATTATAGTAACAAAGACCAAAATATACCCCCCTGCGGGTCGCGGACCACCGGTTGGGAAGCCCTGTACTAATACAAACATAACGAATAAATGGGAGAGTGAATTAAGAACATGTTGCGAGCTAAGAATAAGCTTACTGCAATAAGAGATTAGATCGAAAAGTGAACTTTTTTAACTTTTTTGTAATATAACAAGTGTTCAATAAAACACAACCGACCGTGAATTAAGGAGACATTGCTCAAACCAAAATCCTTGTCCGAATTCAGTGATTGCATTTTTACGTCTGCATTTGGTTTAAAAGGGCATCAGCTCTGAAATAACTGTTTTACTTTACAATAACAGGTACGAAGAAAGCATTCGCTGAAACAAAACAAAACATCCGTCCTTGCTCCGATTTACCGCTTATCAAATTTCCCAATCAGCCACCAACCAATTTTATCGTTATCAATTACACATAAAATTCACAAAGTCAACTATTTCCTGGTGCTATCATCGATACCGATCTAAATTGTGCAATATTGTTTGCAAAATACGCTCGTCAGTGAGTGGCAGAAATCGGATATCTCGGCAATAGAATCGGAGGGTGAAATCGATTTTAAACGAAATTTTGTTTTACAGCCGCTCAGTCGAAAACCGTATCAGAGAAGAAAATGGTAACTGGTTCCGGGTATAGTCAAATAAAAAGATTCCTGCTGAGTAATGGGAAGAACCGGGGGTTGATAGGTAGGTGGGTATAAATACTCCCCGTCAAGGATTTATCAAAACAATCAGCATCCAATTATGGTAATGAGAGAAACAGTTTACGAAGGTTTGGCGATGTTTTCGTTCCTTTGTTACTACTAACTGTTTACGCGGACAATTCAAGTGAATCCTTGAGGAAAATTGGACGGTTCTTGATTCCGTAGGTAAGTAACAGAAAATGGGCAAATTTGCATTCGTTGGGACTGGCATGGCATCGATGGTTGACATTTTCAGTGGATATTGGAATTCATATAATGTACTTTTTTTTTTTTAAACAACAGTATGCCTACGACATTGCTTGGCTTTGTGATATTCCTCTGCGGAAAAATATATGCAATATTGTGATCTGCACTTGTAAATGATAGATATATTAAAAAGGAGAGAAAAAAGCGTCCAATGCTTTTATATCTCCAATTAGCGATTTTTAACTTATGTATTAATTGAGTTCGTCTCCGCCCAAGGAAACTTCTACGACAAATCTCTTGCCGGAAAAATAAAGTTTTATAATTGGTTTGATTTTCTTAAAAATTGATCATAATGTAACAGGGGTGGTAAATGTACATTTTTTGCAAAACCTTTGCATACTGCGAAATTTTCTAGCTCACATATAGCAATCATGTTAGAGTGCAGAAATAGCGAACGCAAATAAATGCAACTAGAGAAATAAAACATGTCCATCTCCTTTTGCCGGCATTTTCATACAGTGTAGATATTGCGTGTGACTGTATTCGTGTAGTTAGATCACATACAATGAATATCACATGTAAACAGTACTAATCCAGCACTCAGCGAAACTCTGATATCAATTTACGATGCATAATTGTATGCACAAAAAAAGGGACGAATTTTAACAGACATAAAAGAATATCCCATAGTTCAATTGCAAGCCAAATAAAAAAAGCCTTGTCCCTTTGGGCCTGTTCATAAACTACGTAGACTCATTTTTGAAAGTCTCAGAACCCACCTGCCCCCCCCCCCTCGTAGACTTTTTACCATGCATTTTTTTCAAAATTTTGTATGGAGCGTAGACTTGGTCAGACCCCCCCCCCCCCTCTCCCCCAGAAAAGTCTACGTTGTTTATGAATAGCCCCTTTGGGGTGGGGGAAGGATGATAAGTTTGACAACCGTTGTTATTAGAGACCGTGATCACCACTGCGTCTCCACAATTGCCAACACTCAGCAAAATATACATTCGATATTCATGAGATTGCATAAACGTTATAGAAGATGGTTTTCCAACTCGTGAGCATGCCACATCTAGCAGGCCGTGTGAATAATATAGCATTTATGCCACACACTTCCAGCGACTGTCCTTGTGACTTGGTGATTGTCATCGAAATGAAGGTTTCTCGGGAAACTGAATACGTTTGAACTGAAATGGCAAATCGTTTCGGAACACACGTTTTCGAGAAAACGTGATACTCCATACAAAAAAAAATGAAGGTTCATGTAAGCAATTAGAAGAAACGAATTAAAGAAAAGAAGGGGGAGTCGAAGTAAGCGTTACACAATAAATAAATTTCACCTTATTAATGGGCAGTATCAAAAAACAAGAAATAACAATATTTTATTTTTTAATAATATGGGATATGGGATGTATTAAAAAACGCAGAAACGAAACAGCTTGTTAAAATAAGTCAAGTGATTTTGTTTATGGTTTACAGTAAATTAAAAATGCAACAAGCATTACTGGATGTGTTCTCTTAGCCATGAATTGATTCCTCCTATGCAGTTTTGCACATTGGTTTTATCACATTTTCTGGACGCAGCAGCCCGATTCTTTTTGAACTCTGCACTGAAAATTTATCTCCGTGAAAAAGTTTTCACTCATTTCGTAAACATCGATTTTGTACATAGAACAAAAGTCTCGTAATTGTATGAAACATCCATATTGCTTTTTATATGGTGAAATGCTATCGTTACACCTTTTTGTATAATGCACGATTTCGTTTTGTATAATGCATAATTTCGTGAACGCCAACCAATCACTGTTTCTCTTCTATCGTACTTGTGCTTTATGAGTCCTCCCTTAGCGCAGTTGGTAAGGCGCAGCTACAAAGCAATACCATGCTGGAGGCGGCAGTTCGATTCCATGGTCTAGGACTTTTTGTTATGGAAAATTTCTCGACTCCCAGGGCATAGGTTATGATTGATTGCGCATTACAAGCATACACAAGCATGCAAAAGTGGTACATGACAAAAGCTCTAATTAATAACTGTGGAAGTGCAGTTAGAACACTTAGTTGAGAGCAAGCAGTACAGGCAAACAGTATTTGCAGAAAGCAAAAAGCTTGAAATTCTAAAGAAGAAGCTTGATGATGTCGCTGCTGGGATGACCGTTTTTAATTTACTTATGCCAGAATAAAAGTTAAAGCACTGTCGAGGGTTCTAAATTCATTATCCAGTATCTTCTTAGGCATCACCATGGCCTAGTGAGATCAGCCACGGATTCAGTACCAGCGCGTTCTAGAAGTACGGGATCGAATCCCATATTAGAAACATAAAAAAAGGCTGGATAACTCCACGTGGTTGCGCTTTTTCATATTTGAGTCGATCTAGTAGATCTGTCTGTCATTCATGTAACCACCAGAGAGACATATCTTTTTAATTTGTAACAAAACATTCGTCGTCAAAATTTTAGATACATGCTTAAAAACTTTTGAGAAAGAGTCCTGTGTGATTGTAATTTGTAAAGAGCAACTATCGGTTTTGGGTTGAATTTTGAAATGGGATGCGCAATCAGGTTTCTACTACATTAATATGAAACACGTTTTTTTTTATGAAACAAGTTATGTTTTAATTTTATTCATCAAAACAGTTCAAACCGATCACATTAAAAGTATATGTCATAACTATAATAACATAAGGTCCAACTTTCATTGTTACATCCAAAGAAATAATTATTATTGTGTATTATTGATTTTTTTATTTATTTCAATAGGTGGATTTTCGAACAATCTCTCTCTTTCTCTCTCTCTCTCTCTCTCTCTCTCTCTGTCTCTCTCTGAAAAAGGCAAGAAATCCTGATTATTGTGATAACTAATAACAATACTGAAAAAAGAACAGATTTCTAGGAGTTCTATGCCATCCCATCATATGCCCTACAGCGTTGTCCCATGAAGTTTTTGGTTTAGTTTTACCTCAATTTTGTATTGGCATAATATTGTGGGATCCTTTTTAATTACATTTTCAAGTATTTTACCTCTCATGTGCACATAATAGTTTTCAATGTATTGACAATAGTTTTATGTTCCATATCATCAATTTGAGCCCAACACTCTTGAATTGCTGTTTTGAGACTGTAAATGCTATCAAACTGACGTCCGTTTGTATAACCTATTGTAGCCAGAGGTTGTGGCAATTTCCGATTTCATTGGATAACTGTCGGATGCTCAAGGGCAGTGACAATGAAACAAGGGCAACAAAAGTCAATTCTACAGTGCTAATATCGTCATTGGTACCACGACAGGCAAGTGGTACCTCGGTGTGCTCACACCACTCAAAACTCTTACTCAGACCGGCCGGCTAAACACGTCAAGATGGTGTGTTAGCGAGCGATATCCGGGAATGAGATCAAGGAATCTTCATTCAAATAGCTCAACTACAAAACTATAGTTCAAGAAATTTTCATGCTTAACTGGCACTAATTCGCATCTCATGCAAGCACTCTAAGTACATACATTAATCATCTCGTTCTTCGCTCTTCGTGTCGTTGGGGGCCCCGTTATGCTGCATGCTGCTTGCTGTTGTGCCGATGCACCGTGGTCTATTGCGCGAGAATGTTGTCTCGAAGAATTAGCATCGCGTCACTCCTCTCTGTTGCACCGCATGCATCTCTCGCAGAGATACTATCGTCACACTCCACTCGGGCCTCTGTCGTGCTACGACGATGATGTTTCAGGGTCGCGTCACTCTCCTGTGTTGCACAGAGTGCAACCGTCGCAGATTTACTACCGTCGCTCGAGGTGCACTCGTTGCACGCTACTCGGGCCTCTGTCGCACGACGACGTCTGGTTGCGCCGTCTCTACTCGTCACACCACAGATGCGAGTCTCGCCTTGCCGTCGGATAGCTTCGAGGGAATGTCGTCGTCTTGCCACTCAAAAGTTTCGCGATGCCCAGATGCGACGAGGTGACCAGGTCCGGGAATGTCAGCAAGACCGAATTCCACCGCGCACGCTGAGGAATAACCGAGCCTGTAAATAAAGGCCCCTGTTGAGGCCTATTCACTTCGGCTGTTCAGCCTGCCGCTATTCTGGAATAAAGTGCGTCGCTTGTCGTGATTGATGGTCATGAAACAATGCAATGGTGATGTCTTGTGTGGAATGCGCGGATATGCCTGAGTCTCAATAGTGCATGCAAGAAACTATGCTGGTGGAATTCTCCAGCTGTCTTGCACGTGGTCTGGTGAAAAGATGTCCGTTTTCCTCTTAATCCGTAGTACTGATCAGCACTAGACCTGCATATTCTGCCGCAAGCTCACTGTTAAACTTAGCATGCACTTCTGCCCACTTCTTAGAGGTTTAATCGCATGTAGCCAATTGCGAACCACACGCTGGAATCAAAAGTACAATTGCCGTCTATTGAAACGATTTTTGCCAATTGTTGCTAGAGTACGCATCTCCATTTCTATGGTACTATCCATTGGTGGCGAGTAGAGGAAGGGTTGAGATGTAGTAGAACTATATGGTTTTTGAACAGTTTTAGCTTTACATGGTGACTTCAGTAATTGTCGGAGTATTTTTGTCGACGCAATCTCGAAATGGTGTAACACAACATCATTCAATGGCAACGAAATTTTGCGAGTGTACAGTCGCAAAATTTCGTCTGATTTCGACGTTCAGATGTTGAAAAGGCTGATTTCTGCTTATACTGTACAATGTCGACCAGATCTTCTCCACATTGGACATCGAGCATTGTGGCGGTATTTCATTACGGTACTTCACTACAAAACTTATTAGCTATCGGTATTACAATTCTTGATACACATTCTTGTGACAGATCATTGCAAGAAGCTATCTTCAACACCGCTATTGAGCCAAGCGGAATATCTCTTACACTACTTTGGTCTAGCCTAATCTAGAGTAATCGCGTCTCCAACACCTGAGTTGACTATTGAGTAGTTGGGCGCCAGAAATTCTGCCGAGAAAATACAATAAATAGATCTGTCACGGTAACTAATCGTTTACTGAGCAGTATATTAGATGCGGATTGAGTAATAAAGAGTTTGAGTTGCACTTTGACTATTGCTTAGTATTTTGGCGTTCTCCTTCAACCAGACATGAGTGAGTTAGTTTGATGTAGAGTGTATCTGGTGACCCCTCTTATTGTTGTCAGCACAGAGGGGAGTGATTTCTCTCGCCTCGCTAAACGGTACGCGCGGCTGCGCTTGTTCATCCACTGGTTTTTCTTCTGCCAAGCGTTGTACTTGAGGTGGTTGAGGCTGAGGGATGAGTTCTTCGTTTACTGTTTGCTGACGACGAGGTTTCTTTAATAGTTGTTGGGCGCTCAGTCAATCAGCAATCCAGGTTTTGTTGGCGTACACGCTCCTAGTCCGACAGTTAAACTGCATACATAGCTGGTCCATATGATGGTTAATCTGGCTTGATGTCTTTGGCATGATAGACACCGGTTTTCGATGTCTTTATGTCCTCCAACAAATAGTTGTTGCAGCCATGGAGCTGCCGTACAATGCAGGGTATAAATTTTGCGCCAAGCTTCTTTGTTCGATGTTCAGCTGCATTCGACAATTCGAACGATCGTCTCCACACTGTCTCACCGACGGTGAATCCTCGATTCCGCGCTCGTAGATCGTAGCGCTGTTTGCTATTGTTGTGGGTGGCCTTGATTTTGAATAATACGAAGTCCTGAAAGTTCTGCGCTGCTGCAAGTCGTGCTTTATGCGCCTCTATGGGATCCTTTGCAGAATTCTGCTTAGCTTAAGGATACTGCTCCGTGAACAGGATGTGATCTCTTCCGAAATTGCAGAAATAAGGGCTGCATCCGAGTGTTTCATGCTTCGCGGTGTTGATTGCGCATACTACTTGCTGAATGTGAACATCCCAATCTCGTTGGTCATCGTCCAGAAAGGCTCTTATACAGGTGATGAGCGTGCGATTGGTCCGCTCAGCTGCGTTGAACATCGGCGTGTAGAATGCGGTTCTCATATGGATGACGTTGTACCTTTTGAGCAACGCTTGGAATACCTGGGAGAGGAATTGCGATCCAGAGTCCGAAACAATTAGCCTTGGCGTTGAGAACCGAAGAAACACGTATTGTTCTAGGAAATCACACATCTTTTGGGCGTTTGCTGTGCGAAAAGGTTCCGTGATGACGAATTTAGTTACCCAATCGCCAATCACCAGGAGTACCGTATTCCCCTTTCTCGAACGTGTGAGAGGACCGACCCAATCGATTGATATTAGCTCCCACGGTAATTGAGCAGGCTTTGGATTTCCTAGAGTGGGTGTTAACGTTGAATTGGGTGCCTTGCTCGCTTTGCACACGTCACAGGCTTGTACATATTTGCGGATGTCTAGGGCCATTTGGGGCCAGTAGTAGTCCCGTTGAATGCGATGTAGTGTTCGCTCGCATCCCAGGTGGGCCGCCGTAGGAATATCATGATAGCGGTGTATGAGATTCTGGCGTAGATGCGTAGGCACGACCTTCTTCCAACGGTGACATTTCCCCCCCGTTTCGTCCTTCGTTATGCAGTTTTTATATAGGTGTTCTCCAATAGTCCTGAAATCTGGGAACCTCTCCGAATCCAATTCAACCTCCTCCTTCAATTTGTCGTACCAGGCATCTGAGATTGCTGGATGAGAAGCGTTGACTGCGTCGACTATTTCCACTCGACTCAGGCAATCAGGAACGATGTTGGAACTTCCTTTGCGAAATTTGATATCGAAGGAGTATGCGTTCATTCTAAGAATCCATCGAGCCAGAAGTGGTGTGGGGTTCTTCATCGTCTTTAGGTAACTTAAGCTTGAGTGATCGCAGTACACTGTGAAGTGTGTTCCTTCGAGGTATCCTCGGAACTTCTCGATCGACCGAATCACAGCGAGGCACTCTTGCTGTGTTACTGAATACTTTCTTTCGGCCGATGAAAGTTTCTGTGAGAAATAGGAAATAACCTTCTCGTCGCCTTCAGACTCTTGCGTTAGCACTCCACCTACAGCAACGTCACTCGCATCACAGGCGACTGCAAAAGGCTTGGAGTAGTCCGGAGTGGCCAATACTGGTGCCGAGATGAGATGTGCCTTGAGTGACTGGAAAGCTTTCTCACATTCTTCCGTCCATTTGAATTTCGTTTTTCCTTTCGTGAGCTCTGTTAGTGGGGCAGCTGTTTGCGAAAAATCTTTGATAAACCTTCGGTACCAACCACACATTCCGATGAACCGCTGAACCTCTTTCTTGCTGTTAGGAGCTGGAAATTTCCTGACGGCCTCCACCTTTTCCTCATCTACGTGCCATCCTTCTTCATCCAAGACGTATCCCAGATATTTCAGGCTCTTCCTACAAAACACGGACTTTTCCGCATTTATTGTCAAACCTGCATTTGCTAATCTTTGTGCTACTTCCTGCAACAGTTCTAGGTGATCTTGGAACGTTTCAGTGGATATGACCAAGTCATCCAGGTACACAAATACTTTTGGTTCAAGGTCAATGAACAAGTGATTCATTACTCGAGAGAGCGCTTGACTGGCAGTCGAAAGACCAAACGGAACTACGGTGAACTGATAATGACCTCGTTGAGGGATGGTGAAGGCGGTTTTCTGCTTCGAATCTTCCTCCAATGGTATTTGCCAGAAAGCCGATTCTAGATCGATAGAAGACAGGAACCTTGACCCACTCAAGTTGTTTACGATCGAAGCTATCTGTGGAATAGGATACGCCTCTTGGACGATAACTGAATTTAACTTTCTGGCATCAAGGCATAGCCTCATTGACCCGTCCTTTTTCTTTACCGCAACCGTGGCGTTGTTCCATGGACAGCAAACTGCATCTTCGATAACTCCCAGCTTAGCATCCTGTCAACCTCCTTGTTCAAGTCATCAGAACGAACTTGGACATTGGATAGTGTTTTTGTTTGAACGGGGATGAGTTCCCAGTGTCAATTTTGTGGTAGTACAGCGATGTTCTTCCCAAACGGCCTTGGTTCTTAGATGTTGGGAAATTCTGGATTACTGCCTGTAGCTGTTCCTTCTCATGCGTTTCCAGCTTTTCGATTATCGAAAATCTAGTCTCCAAGCTTGCGGTGACGCCGCAGATTGTTGCTTTCACTCCAAATTTAGACCAGAAGTCCATGCCTAATATGAGAATGGGTGGCATTGTTTCGATGAATAGCACGGGTAGCGTGAGATTCCTATTGTTGTAAGAGATGGGCACGTGAGAGAAGAACGAAATTCGGTGAGCTGAGTCATCTGCTGTTTTCACTTCTCCGTTCACTGGGAACTTCGATAGTCCTAAATCGTTCGCTATTTTTGTAAAAGAGCCTCCAATGAGACTGCAGGTGGCCCCGCTGTCGAGAAGACCACGTATTTGTCGACCAAGGATGGATATGAGCGCATATGGGCGATTGTTTTTGTTGTCGGGATCGATAATAATAGAGTCTGCTTTACAGAACTCTGGAATGTCGTTTAAAAGGGGATGTTTATTCTGTCTGGGAGACCCACGGCCTTTACTGTGGGTTCTCCCAATTCCGGTTTCCCGAAGACTGAGAGAGATTTTGAGACTCCAGTTGCCTCCATCGTAACATACATGCATCGCAATTGCGTGTGGTGCATCCCTTTTTGCCGCAACTGTAGCAGAAAAGATAACTTTTCGGGTTGGGACATCTCAGGTACGTATGGCTTGCACTTTCACATTGCCAACATACGATTGCGGAGGCAATATCTCTGTTATTGTTGTTGCCTTCTCTGGCAGCATGTTCTCCCTGGTTGGTGGAGGATCTTTCTCTCCAGGAGTTCTGCACTCGTACCGTATTGACCTCTTCTACTGTGTTTGCTGCCGCTTCGTTCCGGAATGCCAGGTCCTGCTGGAAAGCTTCGTGTTCCTGGATGTGTGCTAGATCCAAGTCTTCTTCATGTAACTGCATTGCGTTGACCTGAGCTGTATTGAATGACTGCTTGCTAAACAATGGACGGTTAACAGTATCCTTTCCGTTGCTTGTCGAACGCGGGAATACCGAGGAGTCCGGTTTTGTCCAAGCAGTGCGAAATGTGGAAGGAGTGCGTCCTCGTAACGAGTAGGATCTGGATACCTCAAAGTCCTTGCAAACGGTGACAAGGTCGTGAACTTTATTTGCTCGCGCAGCTGCAGCAATGGGAGAGAAGTCCGAATTCAAATGAGATTTCACTATGAATAGTTTTTCGGACTCCGATATAGCAGGCTCCACAATCTCAAACGCTGCCACCAAGTCTCTGTAGAAATGAGTGAACGGTTCATTTGGACTTTGGAAGCGCAAATATAGGTCCTGCTTCACGATCTCGGAGTAGTTCGGCGGTAAGAACTCCTGTTTGATCTCTGTCTTGAAGATATCCCATGTTGTAAGGCTAAGGTACGAGCGAGTGTACCATTGAAGTGCTCCTACCCTTAAGCAAATGTTTGATGGATCGTAGCAGGGTCTGTTCATCCATTCCTTCCGTGTCTGCGTAGGTATTCACCTGGTTCAGAAATTCACCTAGCTGTATGATGTTGGGCTGTCCTGCGTATTCAAATGGCCACTTGTGTACCGGTTGTGTGAATCTGTTAAGCGTTGGCTGTTGAGTAGAGGTTTTCGGTGTGCTAGGCCTGCCTTGAGCAGCTAGGAACTGCACGAAGTCATCACGCAAGTGAGGAGGGATATGATCCAGCCCCGATGCTTGATTCGCCATTCCTGATTGATTTTGGAGCTGTGGATTCCAATATCCTTGAATTGAATTGTTGTTCTGAAACCTCGGTGCTGGAATGCGTTGGTTCAATTGGTCTTGCAACTGCAACTCGATCTGCTGCCGTTTGACCTGCCCTTGGTGTAACTGTTGTTCTAATCGCTGTTGTTGCTGTTGCATCTGGGTCACTAACTGCTGTAAATATTGTTCTTGCTTCTGGTATTGGAGCTTACGTTCTTGCTCTTGTTGCTGCTGTTGCTGATGCTGACGTATCCACTGCTGTTCGGGAAACTGTTGTTGTAGTTGTTCGTGCTGTGTGCGTTGTTGTTCCGGAGTTGATTCATCTTTCTGCTGCTGCTGTTGCTGCTGCTGCTGCTGCTGTTGTAACTGATGATGGAGTTCCTGCTCTAAAATCTGTTGCTGTTTTGATGCTTCTTTATGCTCGATTGGAGCTGCGCGATCTTGAGCCTCTGTTGTGTATCTGGATCTCCTGGTAGTTCATCTGTATCCGGATCGGGTTCAACTGCTTCTTCCTGGTTCACCCCAGCCAAATTGATCAAAAAATCTTGAATCCTGTCAAGATTGTCATTGATCTTGGCCAACGATTTACTGGCGTTGGACATGATCATCGGATCCGATATAATCGAAAGCCTGAACTTGTAGTGCATAAGTCTGGACCTACACATCTTCGCTTGATTCTCATTATTTTGCCGAAATGCTGCTTCCAAAGCTTGATAAATAGGAAGCAGACTAGCTTGGCATTGGTATATGCTGTCGACGTCCGAGAGCACATGTGTTGACGATGTTGGTACAGTTGCTCCTTCGGTGTTTTCCTTACTTAACAGTTGAATTAATCTTGACATTTTCCATGTGCTGTCCTTCCCTCTTAATCCTTGTACCGTTCTCACCGATAGCTCGAAGTCCAGTTCCTCTGGCGTAAGGTGTTTTAAATCCATGATTCGATTCTGCTTTCTCACACTTAATTCACCGACTAATCTGCAATCACTCACTTAAATATACATGAACTACTACTCACGCAAGTGGGTTTTTCCGTCTGGGCGCCAATGTGACAATTTCCGATTTCGTTGGATAACTGTCGGATGCTCAAGGGCAGTGACAATGAAACAAGGGCAACAAACGTCAATTCTACAGTGCTAATATCGTCATTGGTACCACGAACAGGAAAGTGGTACCTCGGTGTGCTCACACCACTCAAAACTCTTACTCAGACCGGCCGGCTAAACACGTCAAGATGGTGTGTTAGCGAGCGATATCCGGGAATGAGATCAAGGAATCTTCATCCAAATAGCTCAACTACAAAACTATAGTTCAAGAAATTTTCTGCTTAACTGTATAATTCGCATCTCATGCAAGCTTACTCTAAGTACATACATTAATCATCTCGTTCTTCGCTCTTCGTGTCGTTGAGGGCCCTGCTATGCTGCATGCTGCTTGCTGTTGTGCCGATGCACCGTAGTCTATTGCGCGAGAATGTTGTCTCGAAGAATTAGCATCGCGTCACTCTCTCTGTTGCACCGCATGCATCTCTCGCAGAGATACTATCGTCACACTCCACTCGGGCCTCTGTCGTGCTACGACGATGATGTTTCAGGGTCGCGTCACTTCCTGTGTTGCCACAGAGTGCAACCGTCGCAGATTTACTACCGTCGCTCGAGGTGCACTCGTTGCACGCTACTTCGGGCCTCTGTCGCACGACGACGTCTGGTTGCGCCGTCTCTACTCGTCACACCACAGATGCGAATCTCGCCTTGCCGTCGGATAGCTTCGAGGGAATGTCGTCGTCTTGCCACTCAAATGTTTCGCGAAGCCCAGATGCGACGAGGTGACCAGGTCCGGGAATGTCAGCAAGACCGAATTCCACCGCCGCACGCCGTGAGGAATAACCGAGCCTGTAAATAAAGGCCTCTATTGAGGTTACATCACGTTAGCCACCGTGTCTGCGCATCCAACTTGCTGGTGATTTGTTTTCACCTGTTGAAGGCCTTTTCGCTTCGGCTGTTCAGCTTGCCGCTATTCTGGGTCAGAAACGATTGCGATCGCTGTAAAATGTTAGTGGTTTCAAGCGATTCAAATTTCCATTGTTACCGTATTGTTACCTAATAGTACGTCCCGGTTGATTGTGCTCATGAAACAAGCACTAATCACTGCATATTCGGCCGCAAGCCCACCATTAAAATTAGCATGCACTTCTGCCCACTTCTTAGGAGGTTTTAATCGCAATGTAGCCAATTGCGAACCACACGCTAGGAATCAAAAGTACAATTGCCGTTCTATTGAAACGATTTTTTGCCAATTGTTGCTAGAGAGAGATGACTCCATTTCTATGGTACTATCCATTGGTGGCGAGTAGAGGAAGGGTTGAAGATGTAGTAGAACTATATAGTTTTTATTACAGTTTTAGCTTTACATGGTGACTTCAGTAATTGTCGGAGCATTTTTGTCGACGCAATCTCGAAATGGTGTAACAAGGTTTTCAATGGAATTGTAATTCGAACGGCAAGCTGGCCAGCCCAGTAGCGGAATGTTTATCTCACAAAACACGATTTAGATTGCTTGGTGAAGTGAATAGATACTTTCGCCTGTTGAAAAACGATATGCTTGGTTCTTAATATGATCGATCAAAACATCTTCTAAAATACATACGGATTCAATAAAAACAATTCGGAAGGTTTGACTGGTAGGAGAAGGAACCATTTTCTTCTTCTTTCTTAGCGTTTCAAGCTTATTGTTTTCGCAATTAGCTTATTGCTTGCTCTCAACTGTTCAAATAGTTCGAAATGCACTTCCACAGTTATTAATTGAGAGCTTTCGATGTCAGGTACCATTTTTGCATGAGAATGATTGTGTGGCAAATACAATCATATCGTATTGCCCACTTTTCACGGCCAAAAATTTAACTAAGTATGAGTGTCCTCTTTACTTTGATTTGTAAAAAGAGGCGTTACGCAGTCGATGAGTGACTTTACTTTCAACAAAACTGTAACGTAGTTCCCATTCACTGAGTAAAGTTAACTCTCACATTGAGTAAAGTTTAGTTATTGTGGGTAACTGAACAAGAGATTTTTTTCGGAAAATATTCAGTTTTTATTACAAGTCCATTATATTTTCGTAATTTTTTATCCATCACATTTATACATACATCAATACCACGATTTTTTTTAGTATCAAAGCATAATACTCACTTTGAAATAAAACCATAGACCGTGGCAGTCTCACTCATAAAACATTGTTCACGAGTTTAAAAATATGGTTGGGAGTGTTGGCTGGTACTGCAGGTACTATCGCTTTTAATTAAATTATTATTAATCTGCTTTACGACACCCCCGTGCCAACATATCCTACATACTAGTGTGCATAGAAATTTGACATCTATTCACAAGCTGAGTAAGCTGCCTTTACCTTTACTCTAAAACGGGTAGATTGTAAACCAGGCAATAAACGTTGGTGATTCAACACTTTATTCTTTTATCACTACTACGTGACATTTTATGGCAGTAATCGGCTAGGCAAATATGGTGTATGGTCTGAAGGATACGATTATTGTATTGAGAAAAGGTATTACGTAAAGATGAATTTACATTTGGTTAATGTTTGTTCAGTCATACAGGGTGTGGCAGAAAATAATGCGAAAATTTGTTCCACTTCTTTCAAATTTTCAACTAATTCAAGCAATAATATCAATATTTTCGAGTGCAGTTATCTTTATAAAGTCCTTTTAGACAAATTTATTCAATGTGTCTTCCATTTTTATTGATAACATCCTCGAGCCGACGACGGAAGCCAGGGCATGCCTTTCGGACGTAGTCCTCCGACATTGACTGCCATGTGCGTGTTATGGTTGACCTCAGGGTTTTCACACTAGGGTGTGATGTTTTGCAGGCTTGTGCTTCAACATATGCCCAAATCGAATAATCCAACGGATTAATATCTGGGCTGCTAGGGGGGCACAAATCCTTCGGCCAAAACTTCATGTTATCGTTCAACCATTGGTGGGTTCGATTGGACATGTGACTCGGCGCTCCATCCTGCTGTAGGACAACGTTTTGGTCCTCGGAGAAGTTGATCTTCACTCAGGGATGCACTTAATCCTTTAAAATACCGATATACACTTCGGTATTGATTTTAACTCCAGCACCAATGAAAACAGGCGGCATTTTCAGACCGTTGGACGCCACCAAGCCAAACATCATGACACCAGCCGGATGTTTGGTTTGAAATTTGAATTTCACCTTTTCTGGAACGATCTCCATTTTCTGCGGTGAAATGAACTGGTCCGTGTGGCTGTTGGCCACAGCATCGATGCTGAAAAACTTTTCGTCAGAGAACAGGATTATCATTTTTTCCCTTCTTCAACAAGGAAAGCAATCTCTTGGAACAAGTCACTCGTAGTTCATGGAACCGGTCCGTAATCAAGTGACGTTTCACTCTGGCTCTGGAAGATGCATGCAGGTCTTCTTTGATGATTCTCCGCATGGATTTCTCCGAATATTGGCTTCCTTTGCAATTTTTCTTATGGAATTGCAACGGGTTGCGAGCAATTTTTGCACGGACCGATTTGATCACGTTCAGCGTGCGTGCAAAGCACTGACGTCCGCTTCCCGGCTTCTGCTGCTTAGGACCATCCTGCAGGTACTTTTTTGCGGTAAACTGTTGCCAAATGGCACCCTACGACCTTGGCAATCTCTGTCGGCTTCTTCTGGGCGAGCAACAAACTGGTGATCACTTCTTTCGCGAACATTTTGACGATTTTGCAATAAAACAAATAGAATGTTTGGATGCAGCACGTGAAAGTAAACATAAACAAATACACTTTCGACAGAAATTAGTCACTAGCTACACAAATTAACCCAATACTCAAGTTTGAACATTTTCGCATTATTTTCTGCCGCACCCTGTAGACTATATAGCGCACTGGTTTTCAACATAAATTGAGATTTATTTTCTTATCTGAGCAAGAACCTGAATACAAAACCACAATCTGGTAGCCTTTTCGTAGTTGAAAAAACATTTTACCCAAAAAAAAGTTTAATACAACAGTGAAATTAGCTTAAAACATGCAAATCTTATCGTTTCGCAATCTATCCTGCACTTAATCAAATAATTGACACATTAAAGGGTTGGACTGTAATGTTTTTATTGCTCACAAAACGCAATTGAAATAAATTGTCAAGTTGTAATGAAATTTTATCTAAAGCCTGTCCACTTTCAATTTCGGACAACAAAATAATAGCAGCAAAAAATATTCATACCTACATAATTCAACAAAACCGAGATACCGTACAAAGTCCCTAGTAGCACAACTAAATGGCCACAGCATCGATGCTGAAAAACTTTTCGTCAGAGAACAGGATTATCATTTTTTCCCTTCTTCAACAAGGAAAGCAATCTCTTGGAACAAGTCACTCGTAGTTCATGGAACCGGTCCGTAATCAAGTGACGTTTCACTCTGGCTCTGGAAGATGCATGCAGGTCTTCTTTGATGATTCTCCGCATGGATTTCTCCGAATATTGGCTTCCTTGCAATTTTTCTTACGGAATTGCAACGGGTTGCGAGCAATTTTTGCACGGACCGATTTGATCACGTTCGGCGTGCGTGCAAAGCACTGACGTCCACTTCCCGGCTTCTGCTGCTTAGGACCATCCTGCAGGTACTTTTTTGCGGTAAACTGTTGCCAAATGGCACCCTACGACCTTGGCAATCTCTGTCGGCTTCTTCTGGGCGAGCAGCAAACTGGTGATCACTTCTTTTGCGAACATTTTGACGATTTTGCAATAAAACAAATAGAATGTTTGGATGCAGCACGTGAAAGTAAACATAAACAAATACACTTTCGACGGAAATTAGTCACTAGCTACACAAATTAACCCAATACTCAAGTTTGAACATTTTCGCATTATTTTCTGCCGCACCCTGTAGACTATATAGCGCACTGGTTTTCAACATAAATTGAGATTTATTTTCTTATCTGAGCAAGAACCTGAATACAAAACCACAATCTGGTAGCCTTTTCGTAGTTGAAAAAACATTTTACCCAAAAAAAAGTTTAATACAACAGTGAAATTAGCTTAAAACATGCAAATATTATCGTTTCGCAATCTATCCTGCACTTAATCAAATAATTGACACATTAAAGGGTTGGACTGTAATGTTTTTATTGCTCACAAAACGCAATTGAAATAAATTGTCAAGTTGTAATGAAATTTTATCTAAAGCCTGTCCACTTTCAATTTCGGACAACAAAATAATAGCAGCAAAAAATATTCATACCTACATAATTCAACAAAACCAATTGTTTATTTCATAATAATAGAGTTACATCTACATTCGAAACAGTTGATTAGGATGTTAATCATTTTTTCTGTAAAATTTTCGAACTTTCTGTGGTACACTCGCCATCATATTCTCAGATACGCACGCCGTGATGACTCTCCATCTTCTCTTGAAATCTTGAAATCATCGGTACCATTAGCTTTCTTCTTAGTTTCGAAGAGTTTCCGCTTAACTAGAGCCCAGTACTTCTTTATTGGGTGAAGTTCTGGACAGTTTGGTGGGTTAGCTGTTTTTGGCACGTGTTTGACGTCTTGTAGCTTATACCATTCCAGGACGGATTTCGCATAGTGACAATAAGCCAAATCAGGCCAAAATGGAGCTGGAGAATCGTGGCTTCTGATAAACGATAGGGACCGCTTTTGCAGACATTCTTTCCCGTACACATCCTTATTGAAAGTGCTGGTAGAGACGAAACTTTTAGATTTTCGACGACAACTACATATGGCCTGCTAAATTAAGTACTTCTTCGGAAATATTGATACTTTCTTAATCCAGAAATGCTCAACAACGGCGTTTCTTTGCATTGCAGTATAAAAAGCCAGACCCGAAATCTGAAGTCTTCGAGTACTGTTGACGAGAAATTAAAAAAAATCAATGAAGGCGATTTGTCGACGAACAATTTCAGTTAAAAATAACGATAACTTTTATTGCCTACATAAAATAAGTTACAAAATCAATTCAGATTGGAAAAGTTGGTAGGACATAACAAAAGACCCACTTCATGTTTTAATCGAAAATAAAATACAAAAAAGCTGGAGAGAACTCTTCAATAGTCAATATGATCTCGATGGACTGCAATCGTTATGGGATGCTTTCAAGTTTCTGGTCCAACTCATTCAACTCCAATGCCACAAACTATGTTGACGAGATTTGCCAGAATGCTTGCGTTTTCTTAACCGTACGCTTTGTTTCGTTTTTTACTGGAAAATGTAATTATCTTCCAGACCTCTTTTCAGCAAAGATTCCTCCATATTCGCGTTCAGAATAAATTTCTACGCATCCATCTACCGTCATAACACCATTGATTAATAATAGACTCTCAACTCCAAACTATGAGAAACAACTTCAGATCATGATGTTTCCACCGCCGTGCTTCTTGGTCGCTTGGAGATGTTTACACTTAAACCCTTGATCACTTTTCCGCCAAACTCACAGTCGTCGTTTTGTGTTGAACATCTAAAACATTGATTCGTCTGACCAAACAACACGTTTCCAGAACTCCAGCGACTTATTTATATGGTTTCTTGTAAACCAAAATCGCTTCTTCTTATTCACCTCACTTATGAACGAGAGTTTCCGAACAAAATTGCTTTTCAAACCATGCTCAAAAATGCGCCGTCGAACTGTACGATCGGATATCAGAAGGCTTTGCTTTTCCCCGAGTGCACGTATAGTAACAAACGGATGCTTCTTAATTTCTCGGATTATTCTAGTGTCTGTTCACCTGCAGCACAGTGAGTGAAATCCGAACTCATGGGACTACCATCTGGAAGGTCTTGGACACCAGCAAAAGTTCTAAATATAGCAATAACAAATTGGAAGATTTTATGCACACTAGCGCGATGCAGTGACCGAATTCAGAACTTTTTTGACCACCTCTAGGATGGGCTTAGCTACTAGCACAAATTTGCTGAAGAAAGCAATGTCCTAATTAATAAGACTCTTGTAATATAAAGTTAAATAATCTGGCACGTCATATCCGTACTTGCACCACGTTGTTAGTGTATTCCGAACATATGTGATCATCATCCGGATGGACTTGGTCACTAAAACGAGTTTACTTTATAAGAAGGTAATATCGTAATTTGTAAGGCTCTTGATATACAGCATAATAAATCTGAAACATCATATGCACACTAGCGCCGCATAGTGAGAGAATTTCAAACACATGCACACTTAGAACAAAAATCTGTTATCGGTGAAGTTGATTGCCGTAGTTTATCAGTAAACTAGAAATATGCTGACATTTCGTTTAAAAATCATACATCACCGTAGGCTGGTTTTTTATTTCGCGAAATTTTCGGTAAAATAAATTATTTACCAATATTCGTCAAAGGTAATCACTGATCTAGTTGGACAAGTAAAGGACTGCCGACGTCTGAAAAAAAAATTGACGAGCTCTACGGCATTCCAATTAATTTTGCCGATTGTAGTGAAAATGCTTGTCAAATCAGAAACGGACATATTTATTTTTTAACATCGCCGAAAGTACTAAAACTACTGTCAGAAAAAAACGAACTGTTGTTAAATGCGAACGCGTTTCAAAAAACTGGAATCTGCCGTGCAAACAAAAATGAAGGAAATATATCGCCATCTGGATGCGGAGGAAGAGAGTGTAAAAAACCGGGTGCTGCAAATCCTGCGTAAGTAATAAGTTTTTTTTAATTCTTTTTAGGCAAATTCAGGACCAGAAACCAGTATTAATTGCTTCTTTTGCAAGCAGCCTGTACCAGGCTATGTTGATGGCTTACAGCGCCATTTTAACTACCATTCAAAACAAAATCATTTTCGCTCTGATGTTATTTTATATAATTGCACATTTCCAAAATGTAAGCTAAGCTATTCTCACTTCACTTCGTTAAAGCGACACATCCTCCAATCACATCCGATTGCATCAACGAACATTCCATTCATTCGTGACCCTTGTGACTCACCAAAAAAAATGAGGTTAGATTTTCCATCTTCTTCGGAAAACTTTTCAGTTGAGTTTCATGACACATATTCGGACCAGAATAATGAACCGGACCAAAAGAATCCTTGCGCAATAACAGTAGAAGAAATAATTAAAGTAGCCTCTCTAGGAATTTGTCGACTTTTGACAGATGTTTCTTTACCGCAGACAAAGGTCCCAGAAACTATAAAGCTCTGTGAAAACTTAATCTCAATGACAACGCAACATTTGCAACATGAAACAAGATTATATTTGAAAAGTATCAATATTGATACCAGTTCGGATGGTGCGATAAATTTCCTAAACATATTTCATCTTCCTGATTTATTTACTAACGTAGCCACTAGAAACAAACAAGAACAATATTTGGAGGAAATGGCCATTACAGTACCAAAACCAGAAGAAAAAATGCTTGCGTACCGTGAGGATGTTCGTCACATCGATGAACAACATAAAGTTATTCGCGTAAACGAAACGTTTTGTTACATTCCAATTATCGATACGTTGAAATTAATTCTTAGAAACCCAGTAACCCGGAGATTGCTGAAACAAACTGAACATCATTATCCATCTCAATCTTGGAGTACCACGTGTGTTAAAGAGTATAGCTCCTTTTGCTCAGGTAAAACATACAAAAACAGTGATTATTTCATGAGGTATCCTGATGCCGTAAGATTGTCCTTATATCAGGATGATGTGGAACTCGGAAATGCATTAAGCTCCCGAGCTGGCATAAACAAAGTTTCATGTATAGATTTTAAAATACAAAACTTTCCGGATAAGTACAACAGTTCTCCATGAAGTGTGTTTCCTGTAATTTTCTGCACTACGCTGGATGCAAAGCACCACAGGTACAATAAAATATTGAAACCCCTTGTTTCAGATCTCAAAAAGTTAGAGCAAGGTGTTACAGTATTCTATGGATCAGAGAAGTATGTTATCAGCGCAGTTCTGACAGTATTCTGTGGTGACACACTTGCTGCACATGAAGTGTTCAATTTGCTGGGTCCGGGAGCTAACATTTTTTGCAGACTTTGCACTATCTCGCGGCCTCTCTATAGAGAAGACCCAAAACGAGAATTCCCACTACGAACAAAACAGTGGTATGAAAGTCAGATGAAGTTGTTAGAAGAAGGTCAAATCTCCCCTTCAGAATGTGGTCTTAAAGCTGGTGGTTGCATTCTAAACGAATTAGAACACTTCCATATAACTGAAAATTTCGTATTAGATGGCATGCATGATGTTGCTGAAGGCATTGTACCGTTAACAGTACAATTGGTACTAAGTACATACACTGTTGACAAAAATGTTGAAATAGACGCTTCATATATTAACCATCGCATCAACAGTTTTGCTTACGGGTATGTGAAAAGGAAGAACAAACCTTCTGCTAATTTTACAGATGAAATGCTGAAAAGGCCAAACGCCTATAAACTCAAGCAAACTGCAACTCAAAACCTTCTGTTACTTAGAGCATTTCCATTCTTGTTTGGACACAAAGTCCCCAGAAATTGCCAGTATATGCAAATGATTGGCCATTTGATAAATATTACGAGAATCCTCACGTCTCCAATAATTTCGGATCACCTTTTATCTGAGCTTGAAGAGCATATCAGGCTTTACCAACAATTGTTCTATACACATTTCAATAAACGTATTAACAAAAGTCATCATTTGTAGCATTACGTGCACTGCATCAAACAAAGTGGCATTATGAAACAGTTCAGTTGCTTTGCATTTGAGAACCAATCAGCCACATGCCGAAACTTCAAAAACATATGTAAAAGTTTGGCCAAACGACAGAGCTTCAATATGGTTATCAATTTACTTGATAACCCATTTACCGACAAAATTGTATACAAGACTGGAACCCTAGTGCTTCCTAAAAACAGTAAAAGCAGAGTTTATTTGGAGGAAAACGATGATCCAGTATTTGTCCCAAGAAGCGTTACGATTAACGGGATCGAGTTGCGACCAAATTTAGTAGTTATTTGTAAACAACCTATCATAGATCTGTTTCCTCGTTTCGTCGTAATTAATGAAATAGTTGTTTTCGACAACCAAATTCATTTTTTGGTACAAGAATGCAATACGAAAGACTACGATGAATTCTTACATGCTTACGAAGTTGAAATTGAGGATCGGAAGCAATTTGTCATTGCTGATGAAGTGCATAAACATTCCACCTACACTTTTTGGACGCCGTACAACAGCAACAATAAATACATTTCTAAGCGTTTCTTCTGCCGAGACAACTGAAACAATTTATGTAAACGCTGTGTTATTATTCACTACAGGAGTAATAAATATACAATTCACTTTCAGATGATGAAGAAATTACTAGCCTTGCACTATTTATGTCATTAGATGACACCGACTTCACTCGCCTGAAATTAACGACAAGAATAATAAAAACCATACTAAGAATACAGATGTACTTTACCTCGAGCCAGCAGATAATTGAAGAGGAATACCTTGACATAACAGAAGAAACCCAGGGAAACGATGCAACAGTACAAGGACATGAAGCATCGACCCTTTACAACAGCCAGATGAACCCGTATCAAGGAATGACGTTGGAACATGTAAGTTAAAAAGAATCAAAATATTTATTTTTTCACTCCGTCCAAAAACACAGTTTCGTTACACAAATAAGCACCTACAAATATGACTAGCGATCCAGGCACCTCACAAAAGTAAACATCACAGACGATATTAATAATCTTTTTTTTTTGTCCTTTCTGGTAAACATCATAATATCGTCTCTTAATAAAAAACGGCCGCTGAAAGCGACTCAAAATTGAGTTGAATTTGAATCAAAAGTTCAAAAAATGAACTTACTCATAAACTGAGTAAAATTGCATGCAGATATGAGTTAGCTGAAAAAACAATATATCCCGTGTTTGTCCATTTTTTTATATCACTGGAAGCTAGCGTTTACCCATTACGGTTTTTTTTATTATTATTATTCGTCCTATGAAAATCTTACCAATTTTCATTATAAAACTGGCGTTTCTAGTAAAAATGGGTAAAATTTACGTTGGATGAATAATAATGTCAATACAAAACACCCATTACAAGATAAACGCAGTTAAGAAGGATAGCTTCATGCTAAATTTTTTTTCCTAGACGTGAAAAAAAAAATTTCTCTGTTACTGCAATATTGAGATAGATTCAATTGACTCTCATGGTGAGTGTGTTATTACACACACACAAAATAGTTGTGCTGTGGCAGATAGTTTGATCTGATGCATCTCTCTTATTGCTACGTAGTTATTCTCAATATTATATTTGTGTTAAAGTCTGTTGCAAACAGTATGTAGGTATGTAAACAAGAAAATAACTTATGTCATCTATTTTGCCAGGAGCTCAACATTGATACCGTTCTATCAAAAACTATCAAAGGCCAGGAGTTGATGGAAGCTTTGAAGGAGAACCACAATCTAGATGACAAGATGATAAGAAAGATAACTCACCTGCTATGTGAATTTCTGACAGCGGTTTACGGAGTGTATGTTTAGATTTTTTTTTTATAAATTTACCATAAACTTTTTCAAATTTCAGCCGAGCTACTACATTTCACAAAAATATTTTGGCCAAATCTCTAGTGCAATCCTATCCGATATTAGCATCAAAAGTTTCTGATGTTCCTCAAGTACGAATCTTACCTTTAGCAAGAAGAAAGAGTAATTTTTTTTACTTATTCTGTTATTGTATTTTTAGGCTTTATGGTTTTATGTCGATGGTCGAGGACCTGGACGACATGCAGGAAAAATCCATTATCACATGGAATACCTCGCTAAGCAATCGGGCCAAAGAGTGATTAACAGGAAATCAGCACCAAAAGAGGAAACTGATGAGTCGAACGAGCATCAACCACTATGTGAGATGGAACTAATTGCTTTGGTAGGTTAAGTTCAATATTCAGTCGACATTTTTTTTTGTCTTTTTGAATTGTTTCATTCACTAGGTCGAGGAAATGAAGTTTGTTGTTCCAGAAGAGTGCAATAAAACTCGGATTAAACTTTTATGGGAATCGACATTTTCGATAAGGATTTTTTTCGTTTCTGGAAGAATTTCCTATTGCTTCGGCGTTTGATGGCGAGATGGTATTAATTTTTCAATGCACTTTAAATGTAATTCTTAATGTAAATTTGTATTTAGATTGATTGCGACTTCAAAAAAATGACGAAAACCACGGTGGACTTTACGAATACTTGGATGCGCTGGCAGGAGAAGGTTTTGCAAGGACATCGCTACCTCTTCAAAGAGATAAGCAATGGTTCGTGAATATTCATTGGCTAGTCATTCATCAACTGTATTTACTTTTATTGTTTCGTATAGATTTTGTACGTGCATTGGCTATCATCCAGTGCCAAAAATCCGACAAGAGGATCCAAACGCTTGCGTGAAGAGTTATCTTCGAAAGATAATCCGCTCAAAGGAATTGTCCATTGGATTGGCGTAAGTTAATTTTAATGTCATAAAAAGAGAAATTAAAAAGAACTCATTGTTACTGTTTTTCTGTTAGATTTTACCTTATTATCATGGTAGTTGTAATCAATCAAATAATAACTGACTATTTCAATATTTTTATTATGCTAGGATCATGACGAAATTTCCGTCCATCCTATCACTCCTACGTTGGTTGTACGGGGGAATGTGTTGAGCAATGGGAAACAATGTTACATCGCTTGGAGAGATATGAATATACCTGTCGGAAGCAACTTGATTCCTTCGTTTGGAAGGCTTTGCCAGAGTTTCGACGCGTTTGCCGTGGATTGTATGCCAAGCGACAAACAGTTTTTCATCATCTTCAAGGCGGTTGTGTTCGCTGTCGGTAAGATCGGAACCACTGGTGAGAAATTTGTTCGTTCTCTAGGATGAGAATCAGTCGATTTAGAGACTTTCTTACTGTTAGAGAATTCCATCTGTTGAAGTTTTCTGTTAAAATGTATGGTAAAAGAATGTATGGAAAAATAAGATTAAATAAAAAGTCAATGGTTGAATTTATACTTTTTGGTTTAATTGATCAAAATATATTTATATACACGCCGAGATTCTACAAAAACAAAACCTACCGGATTGCAGTAAATAATTTTGCCGAAATACAGTAAACGATTTTTCCGGAAAACTCGGTAAATCTTGACAGTTGGGGCATATATTGTTCTGCCGATCTCACGGCATTCAAATAATTCACCGAGATGTTTGCCGGGAGGTCGGCTGTTGGATTCTTGGCACTTTTGTTTGCCGGGCTCGGTGAAAAAATCTAAGTGTGTGGGACTACTATCCGGAAGGGCTTGGCCACTAGCAAAAGTTTGCTAAAGAAAACATTGTCCATCGTCCTCGAGAGCCTTACTACTCTCAAGATATAGCAATCATAAATTGGAAGATTAAGTGCACACTAGCACCGTGTAGTAACTAGGAAGGACTTGACCTCTAGGACAAGTTTACTGACGATAGATATGTCCTAACTGGTGAGGCTCTCAATATATTCTAGAATGAAACTAATTACCTCTATCCCTACGCGTCACTGCATTCATAATATTATTATGAATGCTGTGACGCGTAAAGTAACTCGAAAGTAAAACGCTTTTAGCGATGGAATTTTCAATTGAACCGGAATTCAATGACACAGATTTGTTGGTCCAACCCCGTACAACAATTCTGCTAAAAACTGTAGATGTTTATCACTTGACACAACTGAGATAGACCTCATTTCTCCCAATTTGTGAAAATTCCATAAGCTGCGGGTATCGATCTTTACGGTTTGCCCGAAAAGAACGAAACCATTGAAATTGAGACCGTAAAGAACGAAACCGAATATATCGGCATACACACATATTATCCTTTTGTTTCCGTGCTACTTGTACCTGCACAGCAAGCTGTGGTCACCCAGCTGCGGTTTTGTTCCTGAAAGTGACTACAGGGACCGAGCATTTGGTAGATGTCACGGCTATGAGCGGCAACTAATACCTTAAATCAGTTACATGCCTTTTTTTAGACGGGATGGGAAATCTGCAACCAGACACCTGAAGAACTCAGGAAGTGGAGATGAGGGTGATATCTCCTCGACCCACTAAAAACCCACCCGTGGTTTAAGCTTTGGACCTTCCCCGGAACCACCTTTCGGTATTACTTCGGGAAGGGGGCTATTGTGCTTGTTCAGCGCCCACTATGACTAACTATTTAGGGCTTTAGTAGTTAGGTGGTCCCTGTGACCTGCCTTTGGTCGTTTCGCCATTTTTGTTGGAGATCGAGGACGATCTAGGGGGCTGCAACGCATACCACTTCCCAGACGTCCCGGTCCTGGGTGTGGAAGTAGTTCGCCTCCCCGCGGTGCACCCTGGAAACGTTAAGCTCCCCTTAACGGCTAAACGATCTACAACGGAGGAAGCGCCATACGGCGCTGGATCCATCAGGAGGTCGTAAGCGGTCGTGACATGGGGAACAGGGACGATCCTGGGCTGCACTCCCAGACGTTCCAACCCCGGTCCTGGCCCTGGCTTTCTCCTTCGGAGGAGGGACCATACGACGCAAGGTCCGGCAGGTACCGTAGGCGGTCGGGTAGGGAGATCGCGGACGATCTGGATTGACCACCAGACGTCCCGAACCCTGCTTGGATCCAGGAGCATCTCGATCGAATCAGCGTCAGGTCGGCGAAGCTAACTACTAAAGACCTATGTAGTTAGACATAGTGGGTGCGTAAAGCACACTAGCCACCTCCCTGAAGTAATACCGAAAGGTGGTTCCGGGGAGGGCCGGGCTCGAGTCACGGGTGGGTTTTTAGTGGGTCGAGGAGTTGACACCCTCATCCCCACACCCTGAGTTCTTTAGGAGTATGTTTGCAGATTTTCCATCCCGTCAAAAAAAAAAAAGACGTCCCGGTCCTGTCACATCCCCAGGACCAAATTGTTCGGAGTCGTGCCCGCTTACGGCAATCATGCCGGATCTCGCGCCGTCGAAGCGAGGGCATGCGAAGAGCATAAGCTCCGCAGTTTCTTCGACTCCCGCGCACTCGCTGCATGCAGAGGACTGTGTATGCCCATATTTGTGCAGATATTGTCGACAACAGCCGTGGCCAGACAATATCTGCGTTAAGTGGAAGTTCACTTCACCGTGTCACCTACCAACCCACCCGGTTAATTCTGGGATTAGTCGGTGGGTCCAACGACCTTTGGTGGAGTTGTTCCATTCCCTTTGCCACTTAACCATGGATGCTGCTCTAGTGGTCTAGCGAATACCTCTTGTTCCACGTTGTTCGAAGTACTCTACGTCCTCTTTTATGATCATGCCTATTGGCATCATCCCCGCTAGGACGCAGACCGCGTCGCGTGATGCCGTTCGGTATGCACTAACCACTCTTAGGCACATAAGCCTGTGCGTACTCTCTAGCTTACTAACGTAGCTCTTGGTACTCAAGGCAGTGATCCATGCTGACCCGCCGTACCTAAGAATGCACAAGGCAACACTGGCCAGGAGTTTACGCTTACTCCCTTGCACCGCCGACGTGACTGACAAAGGACAGCTTATCGTCAATCATGACCCCAATACCTCAAAAACCTCTTTGATTCTATTGTGCAGTTACCTGCACTGATCGTCGCATGTTGCTCCAATTTCCGATTATCGTAGGTTTAGCATAAACATTAAATGAAATGGTTCTTTGCAGAAAATAAAACGGCCCTTTTCAGAACACAAAAAATTTCTTTCAGTTAAGATTTCGAATTATTTCACGGATTGCTGAAACTCTCCTCTTTATTTCGTGGTACAACATGTATACATTCTTCTTCAGTAAAACCTAAAATGGCATCGAATCTAGTGGAAATGCGCAAAAGCATTTTGTACTAATGGCAGCAAAATTCGAATTTATCGATACGCGATCATGCCAAACAAAAACTAAAACTACCGAAAAATACCGCGTTTTGTGTGAGCAAATCATTTGGCCAGTGCTTGGAAGTAGAATAAATCGAAAAGTATGCTCCCCTCAAATGGACAAGAAGGTGGCCGTTATTGTGAAAAATCCCAATCTTTCTGTGCGAACTGTGGCTCGCAAAGTTGGGAAGTCATGAGCAGCACATCCTGCTAAGGAGGTTAAGACCAATTTTTTGCAAAAATGTTGTTTTATCATAATGGACGACGAAATATACGTACTCGATGCCTTTAAACAGCGTCCAGGTCTGGCTGTTTATACCGCAATGCAAAGGAACGCCAATGCCGACCATTTCCGGACAAAGAAAGAGTCCAAATTCTCGAAGAAATGTTTAATTTGGCAAGCCATATGTAATTGTGGTCGAAACTCCAAAAGTTTTGTCCCTACCAGCACAATCAATGAGTATGTGTAAGAGAATAAATGTCGGAAAAAGCGGTTGCTACCGTTTATCAGAAGCCTCTCCAGCACTGTTTTGGCCTGGTTTGGCCTCTTGTTACTATGCAAAGTCCATCCTGTAATGATATAAGTTACAAGAGGTCAAATAAGTGCCGAAAACAGCTAATCCACCAAACTTTCCAGCCAATAGAGAAGTACTGGGCTCTAGTTAAGCGGAAACTTTTCGAAAACTAAGAAGAAAGCAAAGTTTGAGAATTTTCCAGAAAGAAGGAATAACATCTCAATCAATTGTTTCTAATGTGGATATAACTCTATAATTGTGAAATGAACAATCGGTTTTGTTCAATTATGTTTAATTTTTTTTTCTGCTATTATTTTGATGTCCGAAATTCAGCGTAGAGCAGTCTCTAGTTAGAAGAGTTCATTTTTAAGAGTTAATCGACTCAAATCAAAACATTTCAGTACTAATACATTTGAATCGTTCATGAACCATATGTTTTAAAAATTTATAAAATAGATGATACAATTCTTACAATATACCAACGCGGTCCTATGTCAA
>JASCZW010003429.1:0-68395 GCA_034211315.2 Aedes japonicus
ATGGCGATCCTGGTCACATCAGTGCTTCGACAGGAGCAGCAAGCACCACCCACGACGCAGTCTCAAGTGAAGACGAAGATTAAATCTTGAAATGTAATTTAAGGTGGCCGGTGTGTTCAATACTAAATTAGGTTTAAATTAAATTCAATCTCACATCAATTTTTTGTAATACCAAAATCCTACTCTAAATAACTGTGGCAACCACCCTACTATCTACTACTCTGTTCTGATCAGTAATAAAGCCTCATATATACTTTGAGCCAGACATCGGACAATAGACCGTTGTTTTCACCATCAACACCGGCCTTACCGGCGGTCTAGACAGCAGGGACAATAGGTAGCTACCAGATCGATAGGCAGCAAGTGAGCTCAATAGTCAGCTGTTTACCACCCGGTCACCGATCTGGATGTACCATACATGGCTATCGGTTTAATAAATTGTGTCGTTCGATATTAGGTCATATGAATAAAGTGAGTAAAAGCTTTTACTTTGCTCAAATGCGTACGTCAAACCTTTTACTTGAGCATTTACTCACATCGATATGACAAAAGCGAGAATTTGAGTATTTACTTTTCGAGCATCCAAATCCATATGAATAAAAAGTATAATCTGAGTAAATGCTCACAAAATCTTGAGTCACCTGTTGAGCATACTCAGCTGAAATCGAACCAACAGAATCGTGTGTTCCGCGGTTTTTTATCTAATCTAATCTAATCTAATCTAATACAACCGCAGCCAGTACGAGAAAGCATCCTGGAAATAATTGGGTTAGATTACGCCCAATTATTTTTTTGTCAATATTGATGCTTGCAGCATATCAGAGACATGATACAAGCGTCAAAGCGGCCAGGCCTACTGCGTTGCATTAACAGCAAAAGATGATTCTGTAAAATGGTTTGGATTCAAATGAATACATTTTAACCACAAAACATTTTGTGAATCTACAGGGGATGAAGGATGCGTGGACATACCGTACCATACGCTCCGAGGTAAGAATAATAAAATAATATTGAAATAATTCCTAAAAATCCGAGAAATGGTAAAAATGGCTTGATAATAATATTAATGTAAAATCAATATGCAGTTTCATATGGAATACTATTCCATATGAAACTGCATATTGATTTTACATTATGAACCTGAAAGTTTGGAAAATGTATCGTAGCCATGAGATATTTTTTTTCGAGACTCAGGAACTCTATGGATGATCTGAAATTATACATCATCTAACGGAACAACACATCGACATTTTATATATACTATATCTAAAATGTCGATGTGCTGTTCCGTTTCCTTGCACCCCTATTATCATTTGTAGTCTATCTCATACGTTCTACAATGATTCTAATATATGATCATAATTAAATGTTTGAATAGTTAGTTAATAAATTATTTAATAATAATAATATGAGAAAGACAAGTAATTATTAGAGAATATTTATCTGCAAATTATTTGATCACCCTCTCATCGAAATACTTCAGCTGTTGGAACTGCAATACTACTAACCATTAAGATCTAGAAATATTAGTTTGTAGATGTTTGTAGATGTTTGTCAACATATATCTGACACCCACTGGTTGGTCACTGATCTAATATAGTCTAATCCAATACAAACGCAGCAAGTAAAAGAAATGGTTCTGGAAACAACTGGGCTAGATTATGTCCAATTATTTTTCTGTCTGCATCAACTGAAAAGAAGATTTCTTAGAACGAGCTGGAATCAAACGAATAAACCTGAACCCAAATGCAATCCGCGAATCTACAGGTGAGGAGGGATGCGTGAACATACCGATTCACACGCTCTGTATCATGTCAAGTCAAATATCATAGAAATCTTACATATTTGTATGACCCCATTTACCTGATATTATACATAACAGAAATCTGCGAATACCTAAATTTTGAACAATATATAGCATATAATGGTAGGATATCATTTGTGACGTACAGTAAAATAGTATGTTCCGTCAATCAAATAAATTCTCGAACTTCGGTTATTCCACGCAAATGTAATGGTATCCCCTACGAATCCGCTTTTACAAATGATATGTTACTTCGAATACTGTACGAATAAAACATGTGAATATTTTATTATGCAATGCTGAAAAATTAACAAAATTTGATGAAATGAGACTCTAATTCTTGGCAGATAGCTCCTATCTCCTTTCACAAGTTTTTGGTAAACAATCATCATTTTACTGAGCACGCTGGTGGTAAGTATTGACATAACCTAGGTAGTTTTCCTCGAAATTTTTTTCACTGGATCCAATAGTCAACGACCATCTTTTTCTGTGCACTATATAAAAGGATTTTCAAATGACGTTGACAATTTATGCCGGGTTCTCATAACACGGTACCGTGCACGCGTCGGGACGTTTTTGTTGGCTGGGTGACAAAGTCACATAGTCTAACTGATTATTTTGTTCCAACCCAAAAAATAAAAATAAATTTAAAAAAACCTCCCGGACAAAGCACTGTGCAAAGCGAATACTTCATTATACTTGTTAACCCACCTGGAAACATGAGACTCCTGCCAAGTGTCTCTAGCATACGAATAATTAATAATAAATCCGGCTGGCGTAAAGTCTCCTGGCTAAGAGAGACTCGTCATCTCCAATGTCACCAAAGCAGTTGAACCAAACAGAAAGCAAAGTTTTAAGGAAAGCGAAACGAAAATATCAACCAAATTTTTGAAATAAAACAAGATGATTAAGCGTAAAGCTATAATGCTGGGTTACCAATATTTTGCAAGAGGAATACATTTTTAAATATTCCACGGATCCAGGAGAAAAATTACAGCAATGCGTATTTATAACAACGATAGAAACATGACGTTAACACACTACTGCCATCTGTACAGCTTTATCATCCATCACAGTGTGCTCAACAGATGGCGCAGGTATGTTAGTGACCATGATTTGTAGTGAAAAATGTTCGATGTGTTTTGTCTGTTTGTCTGTGATATGAATGTTAATAAATTGACGGAGATGGATTAATATAAAAATATAAACATTTTCATAAAAAAAACTCGAGTTGTTACGGTCTTTGATGATAATTTTTGATGCTACTGATAGAAAATTATGCCGAAAAAATGCAAAACTACTAAATTTAAAAAGATTTTTTTCCCTAAAGGGAACAAAAGGGGACAAACAATTTTGCATACATCTTGTAGATGGAAGTTTGTACTTTCACTTCACGTACTATGTGTTTGCAAATATTTGCAAATAAAGAAATAAGATATCTTGCAAAACCGTATATTTTTTTACTCTTCAACCGCTACAACTTTTCTAGTACAATAACTAGCAACTATCTTGCATCTTCAAAATGTGCGTCATTTTATACCCTAAAAGTCATCTATGCAGAGTTTTCAAATTCAAATTGAAATAAAAAAGTTACAGCAAAAAAACTGTTTTTTCAAGTCCCACCCTAAGGAAAGTTAGAAAAACTGTCATAAAACGATACGTAGATGAGATAGAATTAAAATTTCTTAACCAAAGTTTCATTAAATTGAAATATCTACAATTCAGTTGAAGCAAAAAGTCCTCTAAACCATAAGAATAAAAAGTTGAAATTTTTATTATGAACATAAAAGGACCACCCTAGTCACAACCCAAATTAAAAGATAGATCTTATGTTAAAAATCAAATCTCCCGAAGACACCATCTGTCTAAAGTTAATGGTTTTCGAGTTATCGATTTTTGTCGTGAAATTTGTCCATTCGGACCATAGTGCATTGGACAGAAAAATGGCCAGGAAAGTGGTGCAACACACACTACGGGAGCTACAACTATTCTAGTTTCAAAAATATTAAAAAGTACTTAGCTGAACTCCATTCAGCCCCGTATCCGATCCTAAAAGCCCTATCAGGCAACCAGCAACGAGGAATACCCATCGTCAACTTCTGACTACTGCACGGGTAACGTTTACTCCACACAATTTCTTCATTATTATTAGTTTAACACATCACAGCACATTTTAACACTCGAAATCACCATTCCCAATGGAAATTACTAACCTTTCTTCTCATTTTCTAATAACAACCTGTTGTGTAATTTACAGGTATTCCCCTTAAAAGCTCACATTCACCTGAGCAAAAAATAGACAATTTTATTGAATTGTTTAGGAAAATTCTATTTTTATCTTTCTGATTGATTAGTACCTTATGCAATGTTCCCCTTTTACTTCGCATCGCATATGCCTTACTAGATTAAACATTGATGCTCCAGCAGAAATCTGAAGAATGACGCATGCTATTCGAAAATCGCATTTATTCTCATTTACCAATGTGAACATGTCGTGCGTCGCTGTTATCGCTCGATGCTGTGTTCTACACTGTGCTTTAAGTATCGAGATCGACATTTAATCGAGTTTTGCCAGTGTGATTTGCCAGTTTTGAAGTGGACTGAGAACAAAGTAAACTATCGTTTCGCACGCGCTCCCCTGAGTCACACACTCAAAGCGGTGCATTATCGCGCTCTCTCTCTCTCTCCACATCCAAGCGGCCTGCTGTGGTGTGCGAAAAAATAAATCGCGAGTAAATTCGCGAAGCTCGCGCAAACGTATTTCTCTACAACGCAGTTGCCTGCTTCAGGCGAGCTAAGTCAGACGCAAATTCAAGCGCATTCATCGGGGGAATGGCTCACGGTTGTTAATTTGTTTGGATATTTTATTTGCCGTCGGATTGTGACTAATTGGGGGAAAAAAATACTGTTGAAAATTGGTAAGTGCTGATTATTATTGGCGGTGATGTAATCTTTCGATGAGTGATTCATGACTGCAAATGTGCTCTGAAGCCTGATAATGCATCAATAGACGATTCTAGATTCCGATGGATAGTGCCGGAGGGTATAGGAAGGAAGGAAACCTGGGCGGTGCACGCCATGGCGACGCCTACCAAGTGCACGTACTGATGCTGCTCTACGAAAGGGCAGTTTCCAATCTGTATGGAAGATATGGTGACTTTCGACTGGCTACGGAAATGAAAGCTGCTGGAAAGTTCGACGATGCAGTTCTATCGTGGCCGAACGGCGATAGCTCGTGGAATTGGTTGTTTGTTCAAGTGAAACATAGGCTAATGCCGGTGAAACTAGACGGGACACATCTATTCCCGGATGCAGAGAGTGATAAGTGTAAGGGAGAATTTTCGTTGCATAAATATCTTGCATCGTTTTGGGAAATTAGGCATCTCGAGGAATTCGCCGGCAGAAAGCAGTTTGTAATATATACGAATTGTGGTTTGGCAGAGTCCGTGCAGCACTGGTTCACGGACGCAGTCAGTGAGATTGAGAGCATCTTTAAATTGGGAATGAACGGCGAACGGTTCATGAGGATGATTCACAGTGATGAACATTGCGAGAAGTTGCTCGAACATGGGAACAGTGATTCTCTAAGGTTGATGGAGATTGTCCGCTCTATTGTTATTGATTGTGAGGGAGAGAAGAACATGGATTTAGTGAAAAAGTACCGTGGTGCAATAGCAAACAAGATTTTGGTCGCTGAAAAGAATTTAGTGAAATTTTCTCCCCGATTCATCAGGAATAGACAGTTGGACAAAGTTGAACGTGTTTTTCGAGGCAAACTTTTCCCGGAAAATGCCACATTGGAACAGCTTGAGGCATTCGGTGCGGTAAATGAAGAACTGGCAACGATTCTCTCATCCAAAGGGAAGTCTATCAGCTCGTTGCCTCCAATGATCGAAGAAACAGAAGTGAAAGAATTTATCAATTCGTTGATATTTGCTATCCATCAACCAGATAACGCTGGTCTTAAGGAAACGATCATAAATGATCTGAAATTGCTGCCGAGCTCTCCGGTACCCGGTCCAAGTTCTGACAACCACCATTACGCACTGATTGCTTATAGTATGTTGCAAAACAAAATTCACATTTGTTTGGACTCCACTGAAGTCCGCTGCATGTCGCTACGGAGGTATGATCTGGAAAATGAATTCCAAACTGTTCAACGGACCATTTCCAGTTCAAGGCTAAGCGCCCAAACCGACCGTTTCCGAGGCGAAATGAACAATTTCCGAGTGCAATTCAAGCCTCCGAAACTTCCCATTGTAGCTATATACCCTATAGCCATCCTCACCAGCACTCCAAAAGGTCTACTAAATTGTCTCCAAGTTTTCCAGGCTCTTCAGAACCAGAATTTCTATTATTTTTCTCTAAAGGATCTTCAAAATAAATCCATTCGGCTTGAGTTGTGCGATGCACTAAGGGAACCAACACCCAACTCATATCTCCTGCTGAAAGACGACTGCCCCAAGTTCGAGTTTGCGTGGGATATTCTCAATGCAATATCAGTCCCTGAAAAATCAGTCAAATTAATTTTACTAACGGATTGTGCCGAATCAGCGTCTAACTTCTTCGCTGGACGCCATCACACGCTTGTCGAAAAAGAAGACATCCTATTGGATAACCTGACCGAGTACAGTCAATATATAATAACCAACAATACGGTACTTTTCCAAGGGTTTGAGGTGAAGTTGAGCAGTTTGGCAGATGGCGACTATCTTGGGAGGGCCGTCCGAAACGATACTCTCGAGAAATTACTCCAAGACGAGATTGTTACGATCGGACCAACATTGCCGGAGCTTGAAGTTCGGCATTACATCCCGAGGATGATAACACGGTCGGAAAGTGCAGAGACCTTGCAACCAAATATCAACGATACGCTAGGCAATGAGATTGAGGAAAACGGTACTTACAGCGAAGAACAATTCCTTAACGCTTTACCCACTGTGCTGAAGGAAAGCAAGGTAGTTATTCTCTCTTCGACCCCTGGGATGGGAAAAACTACTTTGTGGATGAAACTGGCTATGTTACTGAAGCTCCGTTCCAAGAAGACATGGGTATTCTACATTAAGCTGCAAGACTGTGAAAAATATCTGGACGCCAGTGGAGAATCGAGGCTGACCGATTTTCTTGGAACTCATTTCAAACTTTCTCAACTTGATAAGTCACTGCTGCGGTGCCATATCGAAGGGCGCAAAAACATCTACATTTTCTGTGATGGATTCGATGAACTTCCACTAGCATCGACGGGACCTACCATCATGTTAATCCGTAAACTGCAACAATTCACGAATGTACTTGTAAACACCCGTACCCGACTGCAGGTCGAACTTGAAGGAGCATTCAATGTGGATTCATTTTACTTGAAACCTATCAGCAAATCCGAACAGTCGGATCTATTCAAAAGTTTCTGCGACTTTGTCGATGAGAAAACTTTGGAAACTGGTCCACTGTCCACATTCGTCGAACGCCTGATGGAAAGGATCCACAGTAAATCGATGAAGATTGCAAGCAAATTTGTTGGAGTTCCATTGATGGTCGAAATGTTGGCCGAGGTCTACCGGCCATATACAAAACTATATCAGAAAACCAAGGATCCGGCTGTTTTTTCCCGGATCGACTTGGAAGCACTGGATATCATGGAGGTTTTCGAGAAATTTGTGTACAGCTCTTTCCAGCGGCAGCATATCGATAAGCAGAATCTCTCGATTGACAACCATCACACGCTGCGCATGCTCGATCAGAACAACTTCCTTTTCCGAGGCTTCATCAAACTGCACAGCTTTCTGGGTCTGATGAGTTTGGTCAAGAGCAAGAAGATGCATTTGATCGTCCGTGACAGGCAAGAACTTCAAGTGCTGCAGGAGCAAATTCCACTTCTTGATTCTCCCATCGTCACTCGTGTGCCGAACTTCATCCACGGATCGATTGCGGAATTTTTCGCGGCCAAGTGTTTGTTCCTGTATCTTAGCCGGATGAACGATGAAAAGTTGAGAACAAATTTCGTGAGGGATGCCGGGAAAAGATTTTGTCGAGAAAAGCGCTACATCAATTGCCTGTTCGATTTGTATTATCGGGTTTTGCGAGACTATCCGACCGTCCGGAAGTTCTTCTTCATCATTGCGCGTCAACATGCCGATACTTTGGACAAGTTGGAAAAGCTGTTCTGGTCCATGCGGCCTTATCCGCTGCTGTGGGCTAGCGAAGAAAATTTTGAAGAACTGGTCAGACGTTTGCTCGAGGAAGATCCAACGGTGATTGAAAGCTCAACAAAACGCAAGGAAACTGCTCTGCATGTGGCAGCAGCACAAGATCACGAGCAGATATGTGCCCTCCTGATTAAGAACAATCTATCCGTTCATGCTACAAACATTCACAACCAAACGGCCTTACATAAAGCCGCTGCCAATGGATGCCTTGAGGTGGTAAGTCTACTGATTTCCAGAGGAGCTTCGGTCAATGCTACTGATTCTCGGCAGCAAACTCCAGTGTTTCTGGCAGCTCAGACTGGTCACACCAGTGTAGTTCGATTGTTGATAAACAAAGGATGCAACCTGAATATATCGAGCGCACGAGGCTGGAATGCCCTGCACATTGCAGCGTTCAATAATCACATCACCGTCGTAGAAACTTTACTAACAAGTACAGCGAAAATTGAGATTGGTAAAACGCAAAAGTGGCTCATGCTTCTTGGTCAATTGGTTTCGAGGAAATTTCATGATATAGTGATACTGCTGGTGAGCTACGAAGCCAAAAATCACAAATCAGATGTACATCAGACATTGGTATGGGCCATCAAACATAAACACTTAGGCATAGTTATGGCAATACATCGAGCAGGGACATCGATTTGCGAAATAGACGAACGCTCGGCACGCAGCACCTATCAGCTTGCATTGAATTACGGGGCCTACGGAATAGCCGAGTTCATTCTCTCGGTTCAGAAAAATCTCCACTCTCTCGAGTACCCAGTTCATGCTGCTGCCAAAGCTGGCAGCACTGGTTGCATATCGATTCTCCTGGACAAACACGCAGAAGTGAATGCTAAAAATCAACATGGCCAGTCACCGCTGGATGTAGCGCTGAAGGAGTGCCATGTTGGGGTTGTCTATTTGCTGCTTGACAAGGGCGGTGCCAAAATAAGCAAAACGATGCTGCATGACACGATCAGAGTTAAGAAGGATGCTTCAAAAATGTGCGTCCAAGCTCTGCTTCTTTTTGGCGCGGATGTATCCGCAGTTGATGACATCCACGGACGAACGCCACTTCACGAGGCCGTCATGTTGGGCAAGTCACATTGTGCCTCACTGTTGCTAAGTGGTGGAGCATGTGCAGATGCCGTAGATAAATATAATCGCACTCCGGGTCAATATTTAGCGAACTGGAGAAATTCTCCTGTGAAGCTCCAGGAATCAGCGGTGAAAAGGAAGATTTTGGTGTAATTGTAATTGATATATCGGAAGCTAGAGATTGCTTCGAGATTGACAAAAATCTTTATTATATCAGTTTCGTTACTCATTTGTTATTTGTTTATTAGGTATTTGGGTTGGGCATTTACAATACAATAATACATAAATAATTTTAAAGGAATAAATTTATAATCATTGGTCATGGTGATTTTGTTTGATGTGACAGAGATATCACAACTGGCCAATTGCGCTGAGAGCGTGGAACTAAATGTATCGGGTTCGGAATTATGGAAGAAACAAGAGTCAGCCCGAAGAGGTTTGGACATTTGTTTATTTGTTTCACTTTATTTCATCTTACTAGCAGTCTTAGTGAAGTTTTGACGGCAGAAAGCCTGAGCCTGATGATTCGGTCGCATGCAGATACCGTTTCATGGAGACGAAAAACCCTTACTCTTTTCCTAATATCAACTACAACATAAACATAATTCAGGGGCTTATTACGGTTGTCACCTTCACTATCACTTTCACGTCACTTACGCATCACCTCACTTTTTTTTATCCTATTACTGGTATCACCGTGATCAAACATGAACTGGAAGTGATAGTGATTGTGAAGTAAAAATCGTAGTAGCCCTCAGCAAATCTACGGTTTGCGTCACTTTTTCCGATGGCGTGATGGTGCCGTGGCAACCATAATAACACCGAGTTCATTCGAATCGTCACCTCGGATGAACTCTTTCATATTTTTTCACTTGGGTGACATTCGAAATAAGGTTTTTTTTTCACTTCGTTTTCACCGTGAAGTGAAAACCGTAATAACGTCGGTGTAGGTTGTGGTGATATAATATAACGGAATTTCGTCTTGGCCTGAGCCTTTCAAAAGTGCCCGATGAAAATGGCTGATGCTTCGCTAAACAAAGAAGGCTTTCCGGTCAATGGCTTCACAATGGCTACTTCCGACAAAGGATCTCGCGACCATGGATGATTTGGCTTCCTTTTGTCTCGATATCAGTCTTGGTCCGTACACAGTAGCTTCGCGAGGTGGCCGTAGACTTTTCAAGTTGAACCTTTGTCGTAGAAGAAGAGTTTGACGGCGAAAATGCGCTGATTGGCCCCCTTTCTGTCGGCTGAAGATTCCTGCTGGAGTAGACACAAAAGAAAAAGGTCTTTGGTTGACCTGCCACGTGGTATTAGTACCTCTTATATTATTATTATTATTATTTTTTTTTTTTAACAAAATTACCTTTTTCTTAGAAACACTAGCAACTACCGGTTCTAAAGCTTAAACAGTCGTTTTTCTGTGTAATGTAATACAAACTACAATAGAAAAACACACTCAGTATTTCAGGTTATAATCTCCTAAATTCACACAACGAATCGACGCCTCCGTTCGGGATGTGGCTAAGAAGCTGCACCTAAGCCGAAGTTTTGTCCAGAAGGCCAAGACTAAGGCTGGGCTTCGAACGTTCAAGGTACAAAAGGCCCCTAATCGCGACGAGAAGCAGAACAAGTCCGCCAAAACCCGTGCCAGGAAGTTGTACCTCAACATGCTGACGAAAGTTGAATGCTGCATCATGGACGACGAAACATATGTGAAGGCCGACTTCAAACAGATCCCCGGCAACCTGTTTTTCATGGCCAAGGATAAGTTTAGCGTTACGGAGCAAGTCCGCACTCAGAAGATGTCCAAATTTGCGAAGAAATTCCTGGTTTGGCAAGCCATCTGCACGTGCGGGAAGCGGAGTGCACCTTTCGTGACCCAGGACACGATGAACGGACAGGTGTACATAAAAGAGTGCCTCCAGAAGCGGCTGCTTCCTCTCCTGAAGGCCCACAACGTCCCGACAATCTTCTGGCCGGATTTGGCCTCATGCCACTACCCAAGGACGTGCTGAAGTGGTATGCGGACAATAAGGTCAATTTCGTGCCGAAAATGTTCAACTCCTCCCAACACTCCGGAGCTCCGCCCCATCGAGAAGTACTGGGCGATTATGAAGCAGCACCTTCTTAAACGACCTAAGGTAGTGAAGACAGTCGAGGAACTGAAGAAAGTATGGGTTTACATGCATGCAAAAAACGGTTGATTCACAGGTTGTGCAGAATCTTATGGCCGGGGTTAAGGCCAAGGTGCGGGCATTTGCGTATGGACTGTAAATAAAATACGAGTAAAATGGTAAAATGAAGTTTAATAGTTATTTCTCAATCCCTGAAAATTTGATGGCAATCGGATGAAAACTCGAATTTTGCGAATCAATTTTGTGTGTGGCAATTTCATCGTGGACACCCTTTACAATTTCTTCGGCGGTTACTACCGAAAAGAACAATTCTTGATTTAGGACGAGAATATATACATCGCACAGTGTAAAATAGGAGGACAAACATCGTGCCGAATCACGAAGTTTGACGATTGAAAACCTCCTACCATTCATGTCCAACCTTTTGCAGTGCCATCTATGATTCATTTTTTTATAGTTTTGGGCAAGCGTTAGACTGACAGTTCAAACCACGCCAGTGAACAACCCTGAGGTTGGGAGGTTGAGACCAGTAGTACTTATAGACACTCTAGTAATAGACCGGACAACGTGCCGCCATGTTGTATCCAAAACGAACATTTCCTCGCATTTCCCATACGATTTGACAGTTGTTTTGGATACATCAACTGTGCCAGACTCACGTTGTCCGGTCTATTACTATAGTGTCTATAGTATTACTCATGGGTGTTCGGGTGTAGAGTGTATAGACACTCAAGTAATAGACCGGACAACGTGATTCTGGCACAATGGATGTATCCAAAACAACTGTCAAATCGTATGGGAAATGTTCGTTTTGGATACAACATGGCGGCCTATGTCCGGTCTATTACTTGAGTGTCTATAGTAGAGTGTGCACACTCAGATTATTTTACAGAAATCTGTAAAATTTTACCGAATTTTCAACAGCTGAACGTTCGGTAATCCGATTTTACGGATTTTGGTCAAATTTTACCGAATTCCGGTAAATTTTTTACAGATATCTGTAAATTTTCACCGAAATCCGTAAAAAAGGATTACCGAACGATCAGCTGTTGAGAATTCGGTAAAACTTCACAGATTTCTGTAAAAAAATCTAAGTGTGTGGGTAATGTTGTAGAGTGTTGGTAGTTTGGCGAATTCTAGACAAATTAGTCAAAAGTAACATTTGTAAACAATGATTTCTTGCGTATTTTCTGAGATCTGCTTGCTTTCATTAACAAAATAGCACCAGAAACAGATGCAGGGAGTTATAACCTTCTCGTCGGTAGTGGATATAGACTTATGTTTGATTTCACATTATTCACTTTTTAAAAAAAGAGTCTAAGTCCTGGAGCACAGGTTTTATTCATGATCTTAACTCTGAAACTATTCACTAAGTCCTGGAGCACAGGTTTAATTTACGATCTTAACTCTAGCACACACAAATCAATACTGAGATCTAACTTCCTCACGACTCTAACTCGAACTCTCTCAATCCTCGCCACAGACCAAATCAAGTAACCTAAATGCCTAATCTAAATTACTGAGGTCAGCTGGGAACATGCTGGCGCGATGTCTTCCATCCAGATGTCACGTTCGAGGTGTCCGGTTCCTACATCATTGATCGTTGATGCCTGGGAGTCTGCTGAGTCGCCTGTTCAGATGTTTACGCTGCACTTGTATGCTACGTTGTACTTGTAGTCTACTGGAGCGATGATCTGCATTATGATGATTAACGGCACATAACTCCCCCCTTCTTAGCTTGAACCGTCCCGGTTCAATTCAAAGTTGGGATGACCTCCGAGGCCTTCGATGATGCGATGGTACTTGTATTCGCATGAATATTTGAAGGTTTGATGATTATTTTTTTCCAGATCCTCTTAATCTGTGCCGTCAGGTACGTAGAAACTGCTATTAGTAGTACAATCCATACCAAATTTGTCCATGTTGTAACATTTTGAAGTTGATTTGTTGAGTGAATGTTGTCGATTCTTTTCCGATTTTCGATATGAAGTTCTTCTAAATACTGCGTATCCGTGAGAACTGTCTTTAATTTGTTGATTTTTACTGCTTGCAGAGGTAATATTTCAATAGGGTGTTCCACATTGAACTGAAGTTTTCAAATGTCACATTGTTGATTTTTATAGAGCAGTTGTTGTAGATAATAAGAAACGTACCAGTTATGTTCTTTGGCCCGTATCCACAGTTATTTTCCAATCTGATTGGATTGATCGCATTTTTTATAAGTATATTGTTCTTGTCGATGGTTGACACGGCTGTATTTCTGGAAAGGGCAATAACTGGGGTTTCCTCTTAGTAGTGTGTGGATACACTTATTAGTTGTAACATTTGTGATTTTGTATAAATCGCAGATAATATTATCCTCTATACGATTGCAGGTTTCGTTCATAATGAATGTTGATTTACTACCTAGTACAGCATACGATGCATTTAGAAGGACTATCTCGCCATTAATAGGGAGATTTTCAATGATTACTTGCTCATAATGTTCATCCAAAAAACGTGGAATTTTTATAACGAATACGATTGATGAGCCATTGTAGTATGCTGCTGCCTCCAAATATTCGTAGACTTGGTCGTCGCTGAGTAATACAATTCCTTGTGTTTCCAATTTTCTTCTGATGATTTCGAATTCCTCGGGGTGGATTATGTCCGTAGCGATTATTCCCATTTTGGCCAGCTGGATTGACTCAAATATGGTGTCCAGATGCTTTTGAATGATGTCGAGGTTGAAAATGATCCGTTGAATTTGTAGAACTTGTTCCCAAGTGACTTGTATGTTGAAATTAGTCCCTAACTGATTCGTAAGTCTAGCTAAATCTGTTGATTGTTTTTGAACTATTCTTGTCAAATTATTTAGTTTTTCTTGAAATTGATAATTTATTTTAACCTGTTTGTTGTTTTCTATTATAATGTTTTCATTAGACAGCTCTAGTTTTCTTATACAATCATTTATATTAATCAAATCATTATTATCTAAATTTCCAGTAACTGCTTTAATTATGCTGCCCAATACATTAATTGCTCTTTTCTGTTTTGATTCGTTCTTTTGCTTTGGAAGTAATCTTTTAAAGTAGTTAAGGTCTGTTCATATTTTAGTTTTAAAATTTCAAACATTTCCTTCGAGTTTTTATTAGAGCCTAACTTTATTATCAAGGAATTATATTGGTCTAACACTCTATCAAATATCCCTAGTTCAAGTGTCTGTAAAAGCAAATCATTTCCTGTTTTGATGTAGACTCTTCCATTTTTTATTGCTAGTACGCCAGGGTTGTTCTTCAGATCTAATATCTCTAGATGTGAGGATAATACGGGGAATATTGGGAGTAACAGTATCCAAAGGAACACCTTCATATCTGTGAACATAAGAAAAGAAAATTTAGAGAAATACTCTATATTACGGGCAAGTACCAGCAAAGCACTTGTAATTTTGAGTAATGTGCCAAATATCCCGTTTTTTTTTCGAGCAGCTGTACTTTTGCTAGGACTTTTAGACATGGTATTTGTTCTGTTATTCCGGTGTTTTTCTTTTTCTTTTCAATTTTGACTTGTGAATTTTCCTTTCGTCTTCATCAAGTATATTCACATCCATATTTTCTGCTATTTTTATTTCTTTATAACGTTCTTGGTGCTTTAAAATTATTTCCTTTTTCTTTTCACACATTGCTATCAGTGGGAAAAAACGGACCAAATTCCCACAGATGAGACGCCGCTGGATGAGGCTTGAAATATATCATTTCTTATGGGAAATTTGCTAAAAATTGATTGGTGCCATTTTCAGCCTCGCGCTGAGCCCAGGAAAATGGTCCATTTTACCCCATTTACCCTCAAAAATATGTCTTTGAGTTGGCATCAATGTTACTACAATCTCCGCTAAATGGTTTGCCCGCATAGAATCCTATTTCATATTAAAAACTCTGGGGAATCGAATGGTGCAAGTTTCATTCAGTTCCGAGCTCGGAAAGTGGCTTATTTTGCCCTATTTCCCCATTACTTTAAGATTTTCTTGTTCGTACCCTTTCAGCTACAATCGCTGCCAAAGTTTATGGCTGAAAACAGCCTATCTTACGTGAAAAAGTTTAAGAAATCGAATGGTGTTATTTTCGTTTAGATACAGAATCGATAAACTGTCCATTTTGCCCCATTTAACCCTATCTTTGTGTGTTTTTAAGCTTTAATTCATATATCTACAATCGCCGCTGAATTTTCTACATGAAAAAGACTATGTCGTACGTGAAAAATACTGAGAAATCGAATGGTGCCATTTTCAGCCTGCGCCGAGCGCAGGAAATGGTCCATTTTACCCCATTTACCCCTAAAAATGTGTCTTTTTGAGTTGGCATCAATGTTACTACAACCGCCGCTGAATGGTTTGCCTGCAAAGAATCCTATTTCTTATTAAAAACTCTGGGAAATCGAATGGTGTAAGTTTCATTCAGTTCCGAGTTCGGAAAGTGGCTTATTTTGCCCAATCTCCCCATTAATTTGAGATTTTCTTGTTCGTACCCTTACAGCTACAATCGCTGCCAAAGTTTATAATTAGAATTTTTATTTACAGAATATTACAAAGAATACAGAAAATGTTGTTAACTACAACTATATAATTAGAAATATTACGCATTATTCGGTAATCGCATTGGAGGACCTGCTGAAAACAGCCTATCTTACGTGAAAAAGTTTAAGGAATCGACTGGTGTTGTTTTCGTTAAGTTACAGAATCGGGAAATTGTCCATTTTGCCCCATTAAACCCCTACTGTGCAGGATTCATTCAGTTCCGAAACCGGAAAGTAGCCTATTTTGCTCCACTTCTTCTTAAATATGCGAATAAAACAAGGCTGCTCCGAAGTCTTAAAATGGCCAAAACCAATATAGAACTATGAAAAAAGTATATGCGCATTCGATAAATACTTAGAGATCGTATCTAAAAATAATTAAAACGTACTCTTTATGTATAAGAAGCTATAAACTATGTAGCAAGAAACATGGGGCGCCCTGAAAACTTCTGCAACTAAACGGAAATAATAAAATTCGATTCCTTAGATTTCTTCACGTAAGATAGGCTGTTTTTAGCCAAAAACTTTGGCAGTGATTGTAGTTGAAAGAGTACAAACAAGAAAATCTCAAATTAATGGGGAAATTGGGCAAAATAAGCCACTTTCCGAGCTCGGAACTGAATGAAACTTGCACCATTCGATTTCCCAGAGTTTTTAATATGAAATAGGATTCTATGCTGGCAAACCATTCAGCGGCGATTGTAGTAACATTGATGCCAACTGAAAAAGACACACTTTGAGGGGTAAATGGGGTAAAATGGACCATTTCCCGGGCTCTGCGCAGGCTGAAAATGGCACCAATCAATTTTTTGGCAAATTTCCCATAAGAAATGATATATTTTAAGCCTCCAATCCAGCGGCGTCTCATCTGTGGGAATTTGGGTCCGTTTTTTCCCACTGTGCATTGTATCGCCTGGGGCAAGTCTTACATGACTTTCTCTGTTACGATTAAATTTTTTGATTTTTGAATTCTTTCTTGCTAATTCGCGTTCCTTAAATGTGTGGAACAATTTCTCCTTCAGTCGAATACGTTCGTCAAGATCATCAGGAAGAGTGTCACTGTTTCGGTAACCATAGAAAAGTTCTTTTGGGGTAATATTGGTTTGCGAATGTATGGAGTTGTTATAAATGGCAGTGGCTAAATTCATTCTTGCAGTTTCTGATAGATCTTTCGTTGATTCTTTATTTGACAGGATATTGTGTAATTCTCGGAGGGTGCGATGAACGATTTCAACTGTACCATTTGACGATGATTATCCCAAGCTTGTATAGTGGTATTCTATCTGATTTTCTTCAAAAAATTCGCGAGCTGATACTGATGTAAAGGCTGCTTCCGAGTCCATGACTATAAGATTAGGTTTTCCTACAAGAGCTATGAATTTTGTCAATGCTTGTAAATGTGTATTGCATTCCGTGTATGGATCGGAATAACTAATGCAAGTCTAGAAAATCTATCGCAAAAGGTGAGATAATTTTTCTTTCTGATTATAAAAATATCCATGTGGACAATTTCCAATGGTTTTGCAGGGTCTGTGTCACGTTGTATTTCAGTTTGTATGGGTGCCGTTCATATTTACTTTTTGGCATAATTTACATACGTTAATGAAACGAGTTACTTTTGATTTAACATTTGGAAAAAAGTATTTTGTTAAAATATGTTTGGTCGTCTCTAATATTCCTCTATGGTCCTACCGTTATGCTGTGCTGAGATAATTTGATCTTGTTCAATTTCCTCCGTAATGTCTTGCAACATTTTTTCTGTCCAAAATATTCTAAAAGATTTTTGCCCTAGCAAAATAGTTTTTATAGACTATTTGTAAATTGTTCAGTATATTTTGACTACAGTAAAGTCCATTGGCACAAGTAGGACTTGCAAAATTTTTCAAAATATTTACTAGGACTGCCGGACTAAAATGTGGTTTTTAATAACAGTCCTATGGTAATTTCTGAATAATGTAGTCGATTCCCGACTATCTTCATTGGATTCTTCCAAAATAATTTGATTTTTAAATACGTTTAACGGTTTCTCTGTGCTAGGTATAAAGTCACCATCATCCGTATCAGCGGAGTGTTGAGTCATGCTACTTTCACTGGTGACATGTATTTCAGCTGATGTTAAATTTTCTGACTCTATTCTCGATAGGGCATCTGCGTTCCTATTCAAAGTTCCTTTTTTATATGTTATATCAAATTCATATTCTTCTAATTCAAGTTTCATATTTAGAAGTTTGCGGTTCAAATCTTTCTTTTGCCTAAGCTATACCAAGGCTTTATGGTCAGTTCGCAATTGAAACTTTGTACCATAAATATAAGGTCGAAAATGTTTTACTGACCACACAATGGCAGCAAGCTCCTTTTCGGTTGCTGACCAATTGCATTCCGTGTCATTTAGTGTTCGCGATGCATACGCAATTGGATGTTCTTTGAATCTTCAAATTTTTGCGAAAGAACAGCACCAAGTGCAAAATCGCTAGTGTCCGTTTCAAGGATAAACGGCTTATCAAAGTCTGGATATCGTAAAATAGGGTCAGATGTTAACAATTGTTTACAGTCATTGAAACAATCTTTGAACTCATCGTGATGAACAATTGTTGTTCGTTTCTTCAAGCACTTTGTCAAAGGTTTTGTGAGTTCTGCAAAGTCTTTTATGAATTTTCTATAATACCCAAGGAGTCCTAGAAATCCCTTGATTTGCTTTGTTGTTTTTGGTAAGGGCCATGACAAAATTTTTCGATTTTATTGGGATTGGGTTTAATTCCATTTTCTGTAACAATGTGACCGAGAAATTCGCATTGTTTTTGTAAAAATTCGCCTTTATCCAGCTGAATTTTCAAATTAGCTTCAATCAATCTTTTCAAAACTTTATTAAGGTTATCCAGGTATTGTTGTAAGGAATTTCCAAAAATAATTATATCATCAAGATAGACAAGGCAGCATTTTCCGATGAGGTCCCCTAATATACAGTTCATTGCGCGTTGAAATGTAGCTGGCGCGTTTTTTAATCCGAAGGGCATTCGAATGAATTCAAAATGACCCTTTTCGGTACTAAAAGCTGTCTTTGATCTATCCTTAGGATCCACTTCTATTTGGTGGAAGCCTGATTTAAGATCCAGTGTGGTGAAGTAAACACTTCTTCCCAACTTATCCAGAATTTCTTCCATCTTAGGAATTGGAAATTTGTCATCGATGGTCTTTTCGTTTAATTTACGATAATCGACCACAATTCGCCACTTTTTCCTTCCACTAGCATCGTCCTTTTTGGAACTATCCAAATAGAGCGATGTCCAGGTGAAATTGAATTTTGAATAATTCCATCTGCGAGCATTTCGTTTATTTGTTTTTCTACCTCAGGTTTGTGAATGTGAGGGTACCGGTATGTTTTCGTATGAATAGGAATATTATCTACAGTTCGAATTCGGTGCTTTGTTGACGCGGTGCACGAGAGTTTTTCCTCAGCTTTTTGAATAATGTGTATGTTTTTCTTTAAGATTTTACCTAATGCTGATTTTTCTTCGTAATTAATATGCCCTATTCGAATCAGTTTCTCCAATTCCTCATATTGTGATGAGTTTTCGGCTTGAAAATTGGATTGATTTGAATTTATTTCTCTTAGTTCATCTATTTTTTTTATATTTATCGGTTCTACCCAATTAAATTCAATGTCTTTTCCACGGTTCGTTGCCAATGATAAAATAAATCCATTTTTGGCGGAATAAACACCTGGAGGTATTGAAATATCTTTGAGTTTTAGTGTTTTGTCCAAGAAAACGTCACCATTTTGTTCGCAGACCGGAATTTTTATGAATTTTGCAGAATTCTCATTTATCACTACATCAGGAGGTCCCATTTTTCTGATTTCCAATTTAACTGATTTGTTAGGAAATATTAGAACATGTTTCCCTATATCTAAAACAGCGTGCAATTGTGACAAGGTCTCGTAGCCCAATATGCCATCAAAAAAGCTATGAAATTTGAATAAATAAAAAGGAACTTCTTTTTTTATACCAAAAATTTGCGTGACAAATTTTTGTGAGGATTCATGTTTACCACTGCTATTTGAAATCTTTATTGTTTTACATGATATTCTTTTCAAATCTGGAACTAGATGTGGTGAAATAAATTTTTTATTAGAACCGCTATCGATCAGAATTTTTGCTTTAATGCCTGATGGAAAGTTTATAACTGTATATGGTAGTCCATTTTTTGAATTCACCTCAGAGTTTCTTTGAAACCTACAATTTGAAAATTTACTTCTTCATAATCATCCGATTCATTTTCGCTAACGTCTGTGTTATTTTCAATTTCCTTTTCCTCTTCTGCATCATGGTTGTTAATTCTCGACCTAAGCGAAGGGTCAATTTCCATTGGAGTTACTTTACATCTATCAGAGGGTGGTTTAGATTTTCCTACATAATGTGTTTGATTTTCCGTTTTTGTGAATTGTTTATTAAATGTTTGTCTATTTTTGTTCTGTGTTTGTTCGTAAGCCTGAGTTTGTTTTTTGGTATGTTCCGCATTTTGGAATTTGCACAAAAATGCATAAGCACTTTCCAAGTCGTCTGGTTTAGAGGCTTGGGCATATCCAAAATATTGCTTATTCAAGCCGTTGATAAACGCTGCCAAGCACTCTTGGTCTAAAAAGTCATTTATTGCCTCCCAATGGTTGCTATATAGTTGTCTCTGCTTAGCCAGAGATTTCATGTTTTGCACTATTTCTTTCGTGCGTTTGTAGTACATGTGGATAGAATCCTCCATTTTTAGTGACCACTGCAATTGGGTCTGATATGTTGCCATATCATTTTTGTCACCATAGATTGCACGTAATATTTCTGCAACCTCGACAAAAGTTGTAGGGTTCCCGTTTACACAAATAGTATCTCGGGCTTTCCCTTCAATTTTGTTTATTATTGTTTGCTCGTAGATGCTAAAAACATCTACAGCCACTCTCTCTCTAAACAGATTGAGAGTTCTTTCTGCTGTTGACAGCCAAGCACTTAATTGCTTTTTTATTCCCATCGTATATGGGGACTGTCTTGATTGGGTCCGGAATACGAAAGATATCCGGTTGCCTTGCAGGTGCTGCAACGACAGCATTTCCTGCATGATTATTTTGATGCTGCAGCTGTTGCTGGTCAGCTCGCAGCTGTGCATTTTCGAACTGGAGCGCATTTACACGCTGCTCTAGCCCGTTAAGTGTGTTATACATAGCTTGCAGGTCAAATCCTTCAGCCATGGTTAATTTTTTGTTAAATTTTAAGGCTTTAACTTTTGGAAACGGCCTTAATTGAGGCATACAATTGAATAATAAGGAAATAAAATTCGCTTACCGAATCTGTTTGTTCTCCCAATCTTGAATGGCTGAAGCCAACCGCACAGAAGAAACGTTGTTGAAGTCGGACGTCACAAATCACCTACGGAGCGAGGGATGGCTGCAAATTCTCGATGAATCTTTCACCGGGCGTCTGATGCTACAGGATCGAGCACAATCACACTCACACTTGGCACAGTGGTTCTTCAGTAAAAGCACGTAATTTCAGTGCTACGGATTGAGTCACTAATTTCACTTGCCCTTATTGTTCCGCTGTTTAAGTGCACTCACGTTTGTTTCAACAAAGTTTTTCTTCGCGTAGAAAGGGCCTAAACGACAGCGCCACTTATGTTTGATTTCACATTATTCACTTTTTAAAAAAAGAGTCTAAGTCCTGGAGCACAGGTTTTATTCATGATCTTAACTCTGAAACTATTCACTAAGTCCTGGAGCACAGGTTTAATTTACGATCTTAACTCTAGCACACACAAATCAATACTGAGATCTAACTTCCTCACGACTCTAACTCGAACTCTCTCAATCCTCGCCAAAGACCAAATCAAGTAACCTAAATGCCTAATCTAAATTACTGAGGTCAGCTGGGAACATGCTGGCGCGATGTCTTCCATCCAGATGTCACGTTCGAGGTGTCCGGTTCCTACATCATTGATCGTTGATGCCTGGGAGTCTGCTGAGTCGCCTGTTCAGATGTTTACGCTGCACTTGTATGCTACGTTGTACTTGTAGTCTACTGGAGCGATGATCTGCAGCCTCGTGGGAACGATGATGATTATGATGATTAACGGCACATAACTATAGATGTTAGTAACCTGGCATTTTTAGGAATTTTACGTTTTAAGTCATTATTTACAATTGTTAGTTTCGACCATTTGACGATTTTGTCTAGAATTGGCTTGTGGCGGAGCCAACAAGTGTCACTTGAAACCGATGGTTATAATCTTCATCATTGTTGCATACTCAACACAATAATGATAAATTGCATGGTTTCATAACATCCAATTGTTAGTTAGCAAAGAGGCATAGCGTTGTATTGAGTTGTATGCAACAAAAATAAAGCCAATCATGTTTTATCCCTCCTTCTCTTTCACCTATCTCTCTTTTATATGTGTCGCGTTTCGTGTTGGTACTACCGAGATTGATTCAAAGTTCAGACGAGTTCATCTCAACAATAAAAAAATTCGGCCTACGCATGGATTGAGTTGTAATGGGATGTGATTTGAGAACCACTGATAAGTCATAGCAAATTGAAACAAACAAACATTAAGGCCATCCGCCTCAAGACGCATAATAATTCCCGAAAATACGAAACATGCAATTGGAATCGTATGTGTCAATTGCCACACAGCGAAAGAGAGCTATTGCCCTTCAATCTTGACATCCCGCGTGCGGTGGTCCGTAACCAAGCGCATTTAACTTGCAGGTCTCAGATTACGCCACTCTTATAGGGGGAAAGAAAACCCAACTGGTTTGATTGAGAACGTAAAGTAAACTGATTTTATTTATAATTCAAAATCTTACAGACTACTTTGATTGGTTCTTACAACCACCGAGTTGCTTTGATCTGCATCACTCCTCTTCAATCATCGGCGGGCTGCAGTCCCATTCCAAGGCGCATCTTCTCCATCTGCGTGCTGGCCAACGGCTTTGTAAGACCATCGGCCACCATTCGGCCACTGGAACAATAGCAAACGTCCATCACACCCGGTCCGCCGGTCGATTTGAGCATTGCTATACAGCTCTGGTTGTCTTCATGGATTACTACGTGACCAGGAACTTCTTCTCCTCCGTCCTTCAGCATCCACATCAGCTCACGGCTGGCTTCGGAAAGCGCCACGTATTCCGCTTCGGTAGAAGAAAGGGTGACGCATGGTTGAGACGAAAGACGAAACCGGTGTTCCATTTCCGGTCTGCTTTGTCACCCGCTCAGTCCGCATCGACGTATGCTTCTAGCGGTTTGGGTGAACCCAGTTGTAGGCTCAGATTTGCTGTTGACTTTAAGTACCGAACCGTCATTTTTGATTCGGTCCAATCTGCTTTCGTTGGTCGACTCTCTTTGCCACCTAGGATCGAGGCACTGATTGCGATGTCCGGTCTCGTATTAACCGCAACGTACAGTAGAGTGCCCACCAAGCTCTGGAACTCGTCGTTCCTAGGCATTCGGGTATCCAGGATCCATCGGTAGCGGAGAGCGCTTCGCATTAGTTTGTCCGAGCCGTTCTGCCACTTTCTCGATATAAAATTGCTGGTTCGGGAAAAACTGTCCACCGGATCGCTTCACCTGAATTCCCAGATGCTGCTTCACATCTCCAAGGCACGTAATGGTGAAGTACCCCGCAAGATGCTTCCGTACTCTTTCATATTCGGTTTCCGTGTCGGTGACTATCAGGATATCGTCCACATATAACAATATGAACGATTTATTCTTCTTATAGGTCCTCACGAACAGGCACGGATCTGCATCGGATGGCACGTAACCCATCTGCTTCTGTTCTTCGGAGCTTGAGACACCTCGTCCGAGGTCCTATTGTGGAACCCTTTAGGCTGCTTCATGAAGATGGTCTCCTCCAGCTCTCCGTGCAAGTACGCCGTTTTCACCTGCATTCCTCGCCGGGCGGCGACACTCAGCAGGGTACGAAAGGTGGCTTGCTTGGCTACTGGCTTGGCTACACCTCGCCGTAGTCGGTGCCATACTTTTGGCTGAATCCTTGCGCTACAAGTCTGGTTTTATAGCGGATCACGTTTCCGCTCTCATCGACCTTCTTCGTGTGGATCCGTTTACAACCAATCGGCCTCTTGTTTGGCGGCAAACGGACTACATCCCATGTTGCATTTTCTTGCAGCGACTGCATTTCCTCTTCCATGGCTTGCTTCCACTTTTCGTGCTCGGAGCTGCACATAGCTTCTTCGAATGTTCGAGGTTCATCATCGTGCTGCGTTGCTACACGTACGGTATCGCGAAACTATTCGCGTCTAACTACTGACATATCAGCTTCGCCGGCGACATCCTGGTCCTCCTGTCCGTCGGATTCGCCGAGCTCTGCTTGCGCTTCCACGAATGCCTCTTCATTGGCATCGTCGTAGCTAGTCTCGAACCCATAAAGATCAGACTCGTTCGATTCGTCCTCGCTATCATCCACAGTTTCGGCAATAACAGGAACCTCAACTTTCGGTTGCTCCAGGAGTCTGAAAAGATTATCTACGATCTACATTCACCCACAAGGCGGTGAACCAAGCATCTGGAGATGACTCATGTCCGGCTTCGTCCCATTTCACAGCTCGAAATGCTGGTGTGCTTCAATGGCTTCGTCGGTAAACGATTTTGCAGATACTTGGCCGTGTTGATCGCTTCTGCCCAGTACTTCAGTGGCATCCCAGCGTCCAGTATCATGCAGCGCGCCATTTCCACAGCGAGCGATTCTTTCGCTCTGCTACCCCGTTTTGCTGCGGGGTGTATGCAGTGGTAAATTGTTGCCGAATTCCTTCCGCTCGACAAAAGTTATTTTTGTCGAAAATTTAAAAAAATATACTTTTGTCCAAAATATACTTTTGTCCAAGATACAAAATATTTAAAGTTTTCAATATCTCAAAAACGGCTCTACCTAATTTTATTTCTAACCACGACAATGAATTCAACGCATAATTCTGCATGGGTAATGCCCATCACCTTATCGAGTTCATAAATGCTGTCAAATATAGCACAGAGAACAGACATCCAAGTCAAATTCAAAAAGAATGTAAGAAATTAAACTGCCATTACATAATCATTGTAACTGGCAATACTGTGATGGCACTGCCATCGTCATCTATTCACGTCACTAGCCATCGCGCATCTTAGTAGCCCAAATGTCAAAAAATGTCATTAGCAAAACATTGTTTATCGGAAACGACATGGGCCGTAAGTGTGAATTCTGTTGGTTTGCAAATAGGCAAGGTATAAACCGGGGAAAATCTTTTAACAGTTTTCCCGAGAATGCAGATTTGTAAGTACCACATTCAATTTGGCGAGTTCACCCCTAATGCTCCCGAAAAATCATTTTAGATGCTGCCGCTGGGTATCTTGCGGCGAGTCGCCCGAACTGCAGAAATTTTTGTCCTTGCAGGGATTTCAAGCTGTTCTGTTCTGATGTTGTTGTCGTTGTTGTTGTTGTTGTTGTTGTTGTTGTTGTTGTTGTTGTTGTTGTTGTTGTTGTTGTTGTTGTTGTTGATGTTGTTGCTGTTTCTTTATCAACTGAAAAGTTCTGACTGCTCAATTCCTCTGTGCTTCAGCGCGCGCTCAACGAATTTTACTCATGATTGGGTACTGTTCAATCAAAATCTCAATAAAGTGGATGAGTAAATTATATTTAATTTTTCCATTTAAACTGTTTCTATCTAGCCAGAAAAAAGTAAGATCAAATTTCAAGATAGTCTGCTAGTTTTCTCCATAAAGCGAATTGTTTTTTGTATTAAACCATTAAGGAACAATTTTTATTCAATTTTCAGTCAGCATTACTCAAATATGAGTAAAGTTCATTGGTCGTGCGTTAGATGCGAGAAACAAACAAACATGGCTGCTGTGATCAAATAGCAAGTGGCAACAACCCGAGAGATGGCAGTAGTGTTTCAACGTATTTTAATTCACACAAGTTTTTTTGTAAAATATATTCTAGTTTAGATGTCTGTTCTCTGTGACTATAGTTTGTTATAAGGGACCATGAAGTGCTGAGTAGGTTTTGCTCAAAGGTTGTTGATTTTTTATTTAACTGTCACATAGTTCTCCGTGCTATTTTGCTTACCATGTTCCCCTAAGACCGTTGAAAATTGTAGCTATCCTATAAAATACTTTCTGCCCAAGATGTGATGAGTGTCGTTTTGTCCGTTAACCGACATGCCTCCAAAACCGTTTGTGGGCCGTGGTTGCATATTCAAATCTGTCGGTTTCTTACGGATTAAGGTGGGAGTCGACCGGGATCATCTTTAGCCACGCAGTTTTGAGAAAGCTGCTTCTGATGTATTATTGCGTGTGATTCTGATGTGTCCGGAACTGGAAGACTCACTGGAGCGACTGATAAGAGCTGTGCTACAAACAGGAGAGGCTGCAAGTTCAGGCAACTGATCTGGGAAGCTGATGGACTGACTCTGGATGATCATCGCTGTGTATACGATGTGGGACGTCTTTGGAGTCCGGGTGAGCTCTTTCCTTTTTATTCCTCTGTAGTTCCATGTTTAAGCCTTATCACTAAAAACTCGGAGAGGAGATCAATTCTGCACCGTTGGTGCTAACTTCCATGATAAAATCAAAGCAGTCGACTAACTTAATCATCCCAAGTCACCCCACCGACCTCCCAAAAGCGTAAATCCTGATTTTCGAAACCGCTTTCCTATCATTCCGCTTCCTCGACGAAACTGTGTCCTATTACAAATGCATGACGATAGAAAACCCACTCACCAGTGGACCAGTAGGTCCAGCCATTCGTTCTTCCATTTGGCCTTATTTTTAGGTTAACGAACCTATTACACCCTACTTGGAGTATTGATCTTTCGTGTCGCTTTCCCGCGGGCTGGAAGCCAGCAGTTTAACTCATAAAAAGAAAAATGACCTCGTTTCGAGCCGAACTACGTTAGCATCGTTCGACTGACCAGCAGTCGTTTTCGCTCAGGTAGGGTGGCCAAGCTGAGGTTTGTGCTCCTTTGGGTGGGTTTATGATAAGAATATATAGGTTTTAGTGCTTTATTACGAGCATGTTGGAACGTATGCCGGCTCTCATATCAATTTACTTTGAGCAGTTGGAAATTTTGAATGTAAAGTGTAACGTACATTCATTTTTTTACGACTATGGTCCTACCTCTTTACTAGTATGCTACACCATTGTTTTTTCTGTATTCATTATTCACGTGTTTGCTTTTTCTCTTGATATACTGTTTAGAATTTATGACACAAGATGTCGCTTTGGTTTATTCTTGTGTATCAGAATGGCTCTGGCAGTAGCGTAACAGAGCCAACGAATTCCCTTGACTCTGTTCAAGGTTTTCAAGAAGCACACCAACCGGCAGCCAGCCAGTCGAGTCGATGAGTTTCCTTCAACTTTCTGGGTTGTTCCTTTCGGAGGGGGGTTAGTAGGAATGGTTTGCGCCAAAAGATACCCGGATACAAGACGTTGGCTCGTGGAATTGATATGAGTTATTGTTTGGGAATGGTCGGGCATTCCACGTAGATTCGGGAACCGGTCAGTTTTACCCCGTGTTCGCATCAAATGTCGGGGTCGGAGAAAAAAAAATTAGCTCAATTTTTCAGGAAGATCAAACCAACTATAAATCCGGAGCAATATGCGATTGGGGCGTACATGCAAAATATAGACACCATGTTTTTTCAATGCATTGCATAATTATTACATCTTAATCATGAGTTTTGACCTTTTTGTCCTGGTTGTGGTTTAATTGTATTTATTAAATATTGATTTGGCAAAGGGCGTAGAAATATTTCATAATAAAAACAATTCACTGTGCGGTTTACGCCATATTGATTGTTGACAAACTGAAAGGCGTAATTTGAATCAAAACATAAACATAAAGTATAAGGCGATACTGACAAAAAATCAAAGCAACGGTGAAAATAGCAAGGCGAAACCTATGAAAATGTCAAACATAGGCAAATAGTATTGGGCAGGGATGCCAGATATTTTCTTCAAATGTCTGTGATAAAAATTTGAAATGTCTGGGAATGTCTATAAAAGTCTGTTATTTTTTTTTTAAATTAGACTTTTTTCAACGAAAAGACGTAATAAGAGAGCGAGTTATGTCATTATCGCTATTTGTGTGATTATATAAACATGTCTGTATCTATTTCTTAAAATTGAACAGAAGCTAGAAGTATTCGCATAGATGACACAATTTTCAGTAGTTTTTTTTCCCCTGTAACGCTCTGTCCAGTTTTGTATTTTAAAATCAAAATTTGATTTTATTTTTGATAATTTGATAAATTTAACAGATTTTTTTTTTGAGTCAACAATAACCATTGATGGTGTGTATCATATTTTAATATGGTGTCATCATCACTCATGATCATAAATATCATTATGGTCATATGAATGATTTTGGTATAGACTGCTTCTTCGGTTAGCCAGTGATTATCTCTTAAATTTCAGGGAAGCTCTCTCCAGATCTTCTGCAAGGCTCTTTGCTTTATTCTCGGAAGTTTCCTCCTGAAATTCAGACAAAATTCCTCATGAACTTCTTGGCAGTCACTCCTTATTTTCTTCGAAATTCACATTTAAGAACCCAACCTTACCTTCCAGAAACATTTTTTTTTCCTGAACATATGTAGTTACTTTCTAAACTTCTGATAAGTTCCATCCTGAACTACGAGGAAAGTTTCTGCAAAACTTTGAGAAAGTACTTTTCAGAATTTCTTGGAAAATCTTCTTAAATTGCTAGAAGTTTCTTCCTGAACTTCTGAGAAGTTCTTTTCTGAACTGCCGAAATAATCTCTTCTAAACTTCAAAGTCCTGAACTACAGGGAAGTTTGTTCCTGAATTTCTGAAAAATTCCTGCTTGAGCTACTAGAAAGATCCCCCTATACTTCTGGAAAGATTCTTTCTGATTTTATCAAAAGAATCTACCATAACTTCTGAGATTTTGTGAACTTCGAGCAGTTCTCATTCTGAAATGCTGGAATGTTTGATTCGGAACTTTAGGGAAGCTCTCTAGCACTTCTGGGTAATTCCAACTGAACTTTTGATCTCTTCGCAACTTCTGAGAAGTCCTCTTGTGAACCTCTGAGGAGTTTACTTTACTGATTTTTTTGAAAAAATCCTTCTTGACCCTACAGGTAGTGCCCTCTCTTATAGGTTTTTTCCTGAAATTCGGGGAAGTTTTTTCCTGAGCTTATTCTTTCCAAACTTCTGATTGGTCCCTTCCGGCCCTGCGACGAAACTTTTATTCCAACATTTTTAGGAAAATTCCCTTAAATTTGTTCTTGAAGTTTCTTCCTGGACTTCTGCGAAGTCCTCTTCCTGAATTTTTGGGAAGTTTTCTCCAGAACTTGGGGAAGTTTGATCCGGATCTATTGGGAAATTCGTGTTCAAATTAGAAGGAAGTACCCCCAATGCTACTGGAAAGTTTCATTCTTTTCTTCCTAAAGAATTTTGAGAAATCCTGGTTCTGAAATGCAGAATGTTCTCCTCTGAGCTTTGGAACAGCTGCCAAGCACTTCTAGGAAGTTCCAACTAACATTTCGAGCAGTTTCTTCCGAAACTTCTGGGAAGTTATTTCCTGAACTTGAGAGTAATTTTTTCCTCAATTTATATGACGCATCGTGCTGAGGATTTATTTTTTTCCAGATTTTTTGAGAAATTGTTGGTAGTGCCCTTCTTGGTTAGCTCCCGTCTGAAATTTGGGGAAATTTTTTTTTCTGAGCTTCTGGGAAGTTCAATCTTAAATTTCTGGGAAAACTCTTGAACCACTGAAAAATTCCAAACTTCAGAGAAGTCGTCTCCCCTCCACTTTTTCCTGAAGCTCTGATAAGTCCTCTCCTGATTCTTGGGGAAGTTCTGTCTTGAAATTCTGGTAAGTATGATCTTGAACTTCGGTAATGAATTTTTGAAGGTTCTTCTTGCATGAACTGCTTGCTCCTAATACTTCTGAGAAATTTCAACCTGACCATAGGAGAAATTTTGTTTCGAGGAAGTCTCAAAGTTTCTCAAATATGATTTATGTTGTTGTGAACCTTGATTTTCGTTGTGACTTTATAGCATAGGACCAATATTACCAACGCTTTAACAGTAATTTTTCGCATGGGTTTGAACACGCGTGGGATTGAACACTTCCATAAGTAGGGACTCCATGTTACCCTCGGAAAAGGCCTATCCAATACTTGGGCCCATTGTGTCTCCAAGTGGCCCACCGCTTTCGTTTCTTCGAGGATTTCTACTTTAAATGATACCTACGATATTTTAAAGCATTTCAACAAAGCTTCTTACCGTATCTACTATACTGCGTTTAAATAATTTACTGCGTACTGCGTACGTTTTAAATCCTAACTTCATAGAATACCTTTAATAGAAAATTAAAAAATATTTCAAATGTCTGTAAAAGTCTGCAACATAAATAAAATGTCTGCTAAATGTCTGCATCGATAAATAAGTCTGCAATAAAAATGAAAAGTCTGCAATAAAAATGAAAAGTCTGCAAATTTACAGACATGTCTGTGAATATGGCATCCCTGATTGGGCGATATTCTTATTTCCAGTACTTGTGGGGCCAACATTGAAAATGGTGTAATCAAACATCCTAGTATTGACAGGCTAATATTAAAAAAATGTCCAAATTTCAATGAATAAGGAACGACTTTCCATCAGTATTTTATATGAATCAGGAGCTAGCTTTGTTCTCTGTCTGAATGCTAGATTGTATTAGAATTTATTCGCTAATTTACAAATTACTGTTTGAAATTCTACTTGCAATATTACAACCACCATTTCCCTTTTTTTTACATTCTGCATGTTCGCCCTAATCGCAAATTGCTCCGGAATTATGAAACTAGCGATTTCAAATGGGTTCACTGTTGTGGTCCGAGGTACAGCTTGCAGTCTGCACCTTGCAATACATTCGCTTTTTAGGGGAAGTGGGGTAAAACCAGCCATATATTCGTTCACAGAGCCGTGCGGCAGTTGAAACAGCTTCTATTCAATTTTCCAGGAAATTTCACATGGGATTAGTCCTATTTTGTTGCTCTTGAGCCTCTCCGTGCAAAGATATCTATAAACTATTCAAGAAAACAAGGGGAAGTGGGGTAAAACCAGCCATATATTCGTTCACATAGCCGTGCGATGGTTGAAACAGCTTCTATTCGATTTTCCAGGGAATTTTACATAGGACTAGTCCTATGTTGTTGATCTTGAGCTACTCCGAGCAAAGATATCTATAAACTATTCAAGAATACAAGAGAAATTGGGGTAAAACCAGCCATATCTTCGTTCACAGAGCTGTGCGGTAGTTGAAACAGCTTCTATTCGGTTTTCCAGGAAATTTCACATGGGATTAGCACTATTTTGTTGATCTTGAGCCTCTCCGTGCAAAAATATCTATAAACTATTCAAGAATACAAGAGGAAGTGGGGTAAAACCAGACATATATATTCGTTCACAGAGCCGTGCGGTGGTTGAAACAACCTGTTTTCGATTTTCCAGGAAATTTCACCTTGGACAAGTCCTATGTTATCGATCTTGAGCGACTCCGAGCAAAGATATCTATAAACTATTTAAGATTACTAGGGAAAGTGCGGTAAAACCAGCCATATCTTTGTTCACAGAGCTGTGCGGCAGTTGAAACAGCTTTTATTCGATTTTCCAGGAAATTTCACATGGGATTAGCACTATTTTGTTGATCTTGAGCAAAGATATCTATAAATTATTCAAGAATATATGGGGAAGTGGGGTAAAATAAGCTCTATAACTCCACAACGATATCCGTGCAATGATTGAAACTGGTTCCTTTAGATTTCCCACACAAATTCCAAGCGGAAATGGCCTTGTTTATAAGCCGTGCTTAAAAGCGACAAAAGTTACAGATTTTTTCCTTAGTTTTCATCAGTTCTTGCCCACTGTGCAGTGTGTTATTTTTATATAGACTGTTCCAAAAATATTAATACACTTTCTTTCTCAAATAAAACATTAACACTAATCATAAGCTTCTGCACAGCGCTTTATTCTAACATTTTCACCACTTTTGGGCAATTTTTCTTAAATTTTTCAACACTATCTGCTAGTTTCATGTGTTTTCTCAGCTTTGGCTTCGTCTAAGCCCAGAAAGTTTCGATAAGACGAATCTTGGTGGATTCATCTCCTTTGCTACAAATACAATATTGTTCGTTTTGTACCACTCTATTGCATATTTGGAGTAATGGCAGGAGGCAAGATCAGGCCAAAATATTGTAGGCATGTTATGCTGTTTGATCAAGGGTAGCAATCTTTTTGCAGACACTACGTAGTCATTATTCCATTCGTTACGACATACACTTTATTGGTGGACACAATGGACGATTATTCTACATCCGCAAATGACCGGCCCCACCATTACCTTCTTGCCAAATTTTTCGGTGTAAATGGCTTTCACTGATCCAGGAACATCCTTTCCACACTTGTGAGTGGCCTCAACAGCATCCCTACTGATGGTTTAAATCGGTCCTCAAACTCGATATTCCTAACGTATTCTTGTATTCCATTGAAATAAACCACCCACACTTGTGAATGGCCCCAACAGCATCCCTACTGTTGGTTTAAATCGGTTCTCAAACTCGATGTTTTAACTTACTTTTGTATTCTGCTGAAACAAACCACCCACACTTGTGAATGGCCCCAACAGCATCATAACTGTTGGTTTAAATCGGTTCTCAATCTGGGTTTTTTAAACTACCCGAATAAAAATAACAATACAATTACAATTTAACAATATACAATAACAACAAAATTTATTGCCGACCATGAATTTACCTGTTCATGTATCAGACAAATCAAACATTCACATTCTAATTACAATAGATCTATCTCATATGCTCAAGTTTTCAACAATTGTGAAATAATACAATTAATAGTTACTAACTCAAATTTGTTCAGAAAAAAGTTATATTTTTTATTGTTAAGATACATAACAACCCCCTTATTCTATTGTTGTTATCTTAATTTACAATAGATTCTATTGTAGAAACAGTTAGTCCTGATGATATATTATCGTCGAGAACAATACGTTCAAATGTACATACTATTGATTCTATTGCATGGTTGTAATACATTTTATTGTAAATCTATAGTACTTTTTTATACGGGTACTTTTGTATTCTGCTGAAACAAACCACCCACACTTGTGAATGGCCACAACAGCATCCCTACTGTTGGTTTAAATCGGTTCTCAAACTCTGTGTTTTAACTTACTTTTGTATTCTGCTGAAACAAACCACCCACACTTGTGAGTGGCCCCAACAGCATCATTACAGTTGGCTTGAATTGGTGCCAAAATTTAAATAACTTTAATGTGCATCTCTGTGCAAAGAATAAATCGGGAACATAGCTAAATATCTTATTCGCTGCCGACGTCAGTTGAATTCAGCACACCGTTTACCAAAACGGATCCGGCTGCAAACCCAACCATTTTATCCAACACCCCAGTGATTTCTCGTGGAAGTGCAGAGGTGTTCTTGGCTTTCTTTTGTTTACTTGTTTGTGCGGTTCAAATTCTGCGTTTTCAAAATGTCGCGTATTGAAAAGGAAGTGAAAATTAAGGTTCTGGACACATGGCTAAGTGAGAAGGGTATTACTATGCGAAAATTGGCGAAGCGGTTTGGAATTCATCATGCGAGTGTTAAAACCATCATTAATAAGTTTGGGGAACACTATTCTTTGGATGAGCTACCAGGAAGAGGCAGAAAACCCGGTTCTTCCAACGCGAAACTGGAGCAGAAAGTGGTATCTCTAATCATGAAGAACAAATCAATGTCAATACGTGATTTGGCCAAAAAAGCAGGAACGAGTGTCGGAATGATCCAGCGTATCAAGAGGCGAAACCACCTGAAGACCTACAAGAAGCAGAAAATCTCGGAACAAAGTGCAGAACAGAAGAAGCGAGCAGCAACAAGGGCTCGGAAATTGTATTCGCGTCTTTTGCAGCGTCCGGATGCATGCGTTTTGATGGACGATGAGACCTATGTAAAGGAGGACTCAAAAACCCTTCCAGGTCCACAATACTTTACTGCCGTCGTTGGGGAGGATGTGAGCGATGCGGACAGGTCGATTCAAGTGGAGAGATTCGGTCGAAAGGTACTGGTATGGCAAGCAATATGTCCCTGTGGTTTGAAGTCAACCATTTTTTACACTACCGGAACTATAAATGCGGAAATCTATCGATCTGAGTGTCTCCGGAAGAGATTGTTGCCTTTATATAAGAAGCATAGTACACCTCCACTGTTTTGGCCGGATTTAGCATCGGCTCACTATGCCAAAACCACTCTCAATCGGCTTGCGGAAAAGGGTATTGATTTCGTTGAGAAAAATATCGATCCACCAAATTGCCCTCAGCTTCGACCCATCGAATGTTACTGGGCAATCGTGAAGAGGGTCTTCAAGAAGACTGGTAAGGCAGCTGGGAACATGCAGGAGTTCAAAAAAATTTGGGCTCAAGCGTCCAAAAAATGCGATGCAACACTTGTCCGGAACTTGATGAAGAGCATTCGATCCAAAGTTCGAAAATTCGTGAAGGAATAACTTAAATTTCATTCGGTCTTCATTATGTTCAAGTTTAACCTCGTACAATAAAGAATCAATTTTTTGTATGAATAAAATATCGGTTTTCAACATAATTTGAAAAAAAGTTTGTGGATAGCTTATTTTCGATACACTCCTTAGTTAAACAGAATGCCCTGCTTGGAACAAAAATTAATTAAAAAGCCGTCGTTGGGAGCATCTTGTCTAAAAAGGTTGAGTGATGCTCCATTTCTCTTCAAAGGGTTGGAATTCAAGCATTAACTATAGTTCTAGAACAATGCTTATGATTATAGCGCCATTTCTCGCTCACTGAAAAGGGAAGAATGACTGAGAATATAAGAACGGGTGGTGAGAGAAAATTTATCACATTTCTTTGATTGCAGCAACAAAGATTTACCGGACAGGTGTTTTTGCAACATTGAAGCTATAATTCCACGTCACATTAATACTCTAAACTGTTCCTGTAGCTAATGTTTCTGAGATTAAGCAATCAATATTATGATAATGAGTTTCAAAGACCTAGAATAAAGCCCGTTTCAAAATAAGCTTGGACGCATTCAAGTGATCATAACTCAAGAATTAAACAATATACACGGTTCATCAAAACGCCCAACAAAAGAGTATTATTCAGCTTTCAAAAATTATTACATTTCACCGTTTCGAACGAACCGTCGCACTTTGCTTGTGATCGATGCCTTCATGATCTGTACAGTCGCTGGTGACACTGTACCGGCGAACTTATTCCACTTTAAACGCATTTGTTGTGCATTTGTCACTTCTTTACCGCGTCGTCGAAGTTTTCGCTTGACAATTGCCCAATATTTTTCGATCGGTCTGAACTCAAGGCAACTCGGAGGATTGATCACGTTGGCGACGAAATTAACATTGTTTGCAGCATTCCATTCTAATACCTCCTTAGAATAGTGGCACCTGGCTAGATCCGCCCAAAACATAACGTTGGTCCTGTGTTGCCAAATGAAGGGAAAAATACGTTTTCTCAGACACTCATTAATGTAAACCTTCGACGTCATTGTGTGAGATGTGATAAAAACATTGCTTTCGAGGCCACAACTGCAGATTCCTTGCCCGTTGACAGGTAAAATTTTCGTCCGGGTATTTGTTTAAAATTCATTTTGACATATGTTTCGTCATCAATTAAAATACAGCCATCAAATTTCGTTAAAACTCGTTCATATAGTAATCGTGCTCGCTTTCTGGCCACTAAATTTTGTTTCAGGGAGCGATTCGGATATTTACTGGCTCAAAAATACTCATATGCTTCTCTTGAAAGTATGTTACGCACGGTGGAAAAGTTGGAATCGTATCTTTGCCAAATCACGTATGCCTTGCACGTACCTCAACACCTTTCTCCTCAGCTCTTTGTCCCTAGTGCCACTTTTATGAAAGATCCGCTGTGCTCTATCCACATTCAGAGTATCCTTGTAACGTTTGATTACAAGACACACCGTTGCTTTTGGGAATTTTAACGCTTTTGCTACTCTTGAGGCAGACCACGAAGGATTCTCTAAATGTTCGTGCAGAATTAATTTTCTGTTCTCAAGTTCCATGATCCGGAATTTTGAGATGCGTCGAAAAATTTCTTTTCACAAATTTCTTCGCCAATAAAACATCAACAAATGCCTGTCAAAGGTTTTTTGTTCCAACCACCAGAGACGCCCGTGGTGTATTAAACCGTGCGTCCAGATTTACTTTGAAGCGAGCTTTCGTCTATTTTTTAACGCATACGTGTTATGATACTCCCAGCTGTCTTAGAAGGACTAAGAGTTTTTATCAGTTTCACGGAGTTTGTATTACGTTTGAAACGATTCAATAAACGTCTGAATGATGCTCTTCCATCAAAGCAAGGATTAAACTATTCGATAAATGAGTGCGTGCGTTAAATCTAACGTCACCTCATCACAGTCACAATTCCGGCAGCTACGTTCGTTGACATCAATTTTCGTTAGCGAAACAAAGAGAAACCGACGAGGAAACACCTCCCTCACCTCCTACCATAAGTAAATTAGGCCAATTCAGGTCACCCAGTAATATTTTCACTGCGTTGTTTTTGTTTTTGCTACCATGTTTGGCACTCATAATGGAACCATCATTAATCTACGGCAAGATAAGTTGTTTTACGAGCGAGGAAAATCGCAAATTCGATAGTGACATTGACTATCAGAAGGGTCAACTTGATGAAATTGATAGGTCCTCCATATCCCGAAGAAGGTCGGGTGAAGTGAAGAGGAAGGATCACGATTGACAACGTTGGAGAGGGAAAGGGAGGTAGATGAACAAACGACGTGATTATGTTTTTAGCTAATTTTTTATTGGCGTATAAATGTACACGTACATAAGTAATGTGAATGTACTCAAATTGTATTGAATAACGTCCTGAATGATTTGATGAGTTTGTAAAAATGAAGAGAGCCTTCTGACCATCTGTACATCATCGAATCGTTTCAAAACCATATTCATTGTCTTCCAAATACGCCTTGAACGCCTTGAGCCTTGAATGCTGGTGCAGTTGATAATGGATCATCTTCCAATCGTCTTGCAGCTTCTGAACTGCTAAACAGCTAAACTGCTTCGCGCTGGAAATAACTGGATCGGCGTGGCCCGGCAGTTCGTAGATCTGAGCGACATAGGAACCGTTTCTTTGGTTGTGGATGGCGACAGGTGTAGAAAGCTGAATTTGGAACCGTAGAGTATTGGATTTCGGGTCCCAGAAACATCCGAGTGTGGTTACCGACTGCTCGTTGGAGAATTCATAGAATAGTTGGATAGCCAGATCATCCGGAGAGATTTCGGCCAAAATTGACGAGCTGTTTGAGGCCCATTTCCTCAATGGAAAACCACCGTCTTGCAGCATTGCACTGAACTGGCGACGAAGTTCGATGGCTTCTTCAGCGCTGATGAAGTCGTCAACATAAAATTCTTCGATCATGGCCTTCTTGGCAATTGGATAGTTGTCGCCTTCATCGTTGTTAAGCTGCACAAGAGTTTGGGTGGCGAGGAATGGCGCAGAAGACATGCAGTAGGTGACGGTCTGCAGCTCATACGTACAAATTGGATCATTTGGATTGCCTCTGAAGAGAATTCGGCAGACTGCTCGGTCGGTTTGTCGAACTCGAATCTGGCGATACATTTTTTCGACGTCCATTACAATTCTGAACGGTTTGGTCCGGAATCACATTTCAATAGACAGAAGGTTCTCTTGAACAACCGGACCGATGAGAAGAAGATCAGCGAATTACCAGACAACGTACGGCAGGAGGCATCAGATACGACCTGTACTTTGGTCGTAGTACTGCTTGTCTTAAGCATAGGATGAAGTGGCAAATAGTAGTGGTTCAGATAATCGTCCACTGGATCTTCGAGTCGCTGCATCTGGCCAAGTCAAAGATATCCGGCCATGAATTCATGATAGACTGTCTTCACTGCTTCGTTCATTTCTAGTCTGCGTTCAAGGCATAGTAAACGTCTCTTGGCGATGTCTCAAGACTCATCGAGTTGGATGTGGGAATCCTGTGTCTTTAGAAGAGTAACTGCGTATCTCCCATCAGAATCCCTAATCGTTGTAGCTTGGTATAGATCTTCACATGCGGCTTCTTCCGCCGAATAGGTTCGTTCAGGTTCCACGGGTTCATGTTCTAAAAACCGCTCCAAAATGGGTTCTAGATTTCGGGTGGTAGCTATGTGGCAAACCGGAGATGAGGGAGGAAGTGTTGCATACCATCGACCGATGACAGCCCATCCAAAGACTGTTTCAAACAGAACTGGAGATCCTTCACCAAGACATATTCTTCCCTATTTGACATACGCGAGGAATTGCTCGATTTCGAGCGGCAGGTCTATGGTTCCCGAAATATTGAACGTGGGATCAGATTATTCAACGGCCGGGGGGATTTTCCACTTAGATACATCGACGTCCGAAGTGGAAAATTCTGCTGTAGGCTTTGGTAGTATCAAGAACTCTAACTTGCTGGAAAACTCGTTGCTCTTAGAGTGGATTTTGGATACAACGGATTGAGTAACCGTCACGGTTGCTTCTCCAATACCGGTGATAGGAACACTTACCCGGCCAGACTGCAGACATAAGTGGCGTGCTAGTTTCCTAGAGATGAAGTTCGACTGCGAACCAGAATCGATCAGAGCTCGAGCGAAGTGTGGCTTTTCGAATCGATCTTCAATCCAGACTACGATGGTGGAGAGGAAAACAGCTGTTGGAGAATCATGGGCAGGAACACTCACTTCCGCTGATGGGTTGATCAATCCTTTGGTATTTGTTGGCTTTTTTGTGGATTCGGTGCCTTGCAGGCCCACGGAAGTGGCGTGTGATGGCGCCCATGGCAGTGACGGCAAGTGAACTTTGAATCGCAGTTTCGGGCAATATGCGATGATTTGAAGCAGTTCCAACAAAGTCGCTTCTGGGAGATCGATTCTCGGCGTTGTATAACGATCATTTCATGGAAGGTTGAGCACTAGAACAACGGATGCTTTTCCGGATATGCAATGCAGTTTGGAGGGTTTGGAGTTTGCCGCCTTTGTTAACGAGAGCTTCCATGACCGGTGATACATGTGATCGATGTTGAATCTCTTATGCCACTGTTTGCAAAATTCGTACTCGCTGGTAGAGGAATTCGACACATGCTTCGTATCCCATTTTGTAGTAACTGCATGCTCTTCCCAAGCTCTCAGGGTCCCTGGATTCATTTTGTAGGATAGCATGCAGACCACACCCAAAATAAAAAATCAATGTAATGCAATTTCGCAAGATTTTGTTTCATTTCTCGTAATGGAGAAAAAATGCAACATTGGTCGTGGGCAAAAAAGCAACCCACCAATTCGCTTTGAAAAATTCAATGTGTGAGTGAGGTTGTGCAGTGTATTACTGTTGAGTATGAGATGAGATGCACAAAAAAAAAAATCGATCACGATACGCAACTGAGATATTGAACCGAGGCTACATGCGTCATGGCTCTAGATTGTCACCATTCAGCCACTTTAACAAGATGAAATAATTGAAATAAAAGCCCAACAGTTATTCCGATTGTCGACGCACTCAGCGAAACAGCAGTGAAGCAAATATGCTCGCACACACTTGCATGGCTTCGTTTATTTCATAAGGAATGGAAAGGGAGATCGGAGTGTGATGACGAGCGAAAATAAAAATAGAACACTTGACAGTGGAATTCTAACAGTGGCCAATTATTAATTGTAGCGTTGCGGCATTCTGTGCTATTGTCTCACCCATATTGAAAATTAAATAGGATAACATTAATTTTGCGTTACTTCTTTTATAGAAAAAAAGCTATTTTGCTTCGATATACAGGGAGCGGCAGAAAATAATGCGAAATTTTTTTCTATATCTTTTTACAAATTTATTCAATGCGTCCTCCATTTTTATTAATAACATCCTCGAGCCGACGCCGGAAGCTAGAGCATGCCTTTCGGACGTAGTCCTCCGACATTGACTGCCATGTGCGTGTTATGGTTGACTTCAGGGTTTTCACACTAGGGTGTGATGTTTTGCAGGCACGTGCTTCAACATATGCCCAAATTGAATAATCCAACGGATCTGGACTGCTAGGGGGCCACAAATTCTTCGGCCAAAACTTCGTGATACCGTTCAACCATTGTTGTGTTCGATTGGACGTGTGACAATGTGCTCCGTCGCGCTGTAGAACAACGTTTTGGTCCTCGGAGAAGTTGGCCTTCACCCAGGGAAGCACTTGGTCTTTCGAAATACCGATATACACTTCGGTATTGATTTTGACTTCAGCATCAATGAAAACAGGCCGCTTTTTCAAACCGTTGGACGCCACCAAGCCAAACATCATGACACCAGCCGGATGTTTGGTTTGAAATGTGAATTTAACTTTTTCCGGAACGTTCTCTATTTTCTGCGGTGAAATGAACCGGTCCGTGCGGCTGTTGGCCACGGAAAGCTTTTCGTCATTATCATTTTTTCCTTCTTCTCCAAGGAGCAATCTCTTGGAACGAGTCACTCTTAGCTCCTTGACCCGGTCCGTAATCAAGTGGCGTTTCACTCTGGCTCTGGAAGATTCATGCAGGTCTTCTTTGATGATTCTCCGCATGGATTTCTCCGAAATATTGGCTTCCTTTGCAAGTTTTCTTATGGAACGCATCGGGTTGCGAGCAATCTTAGCACGGACCGATTTGATCACGTTCCGCGTGCGTGCAAAGCGCGGACGTTCGCTTCCCGGCTTCCGCTGCTTAGGACCATCCTGCAGGGACTTTTTTATGCGGTACACTGTTACCAAATGTCACCCTACCACCTTGGCAATCTCTTTCGGGTTCTTCTGGGCGAGCAACAAACTGGTGATCACTTCTTTCGCGAACATTTTGACGAATTTGCAATAAAACAAATAGAATGTTTGGATGCAGCACTTGAAAGTAAACATTAACAAATACACTTTCGACAGAAATTAGTCACTAGCTACACGAATTAACCCAATACTCAAGTTTGAACATTTTCGCATTATTTTCTGCCGCACCCAGTATAATCGGATAGATCTCACCAAAAGTCGCTCCAAACTAAAATTAGCTTGTTCATTCGTAAAAATTCAACTTTGGTTAGTGCATCTGTGATGTGCATCTAACATGTATTGGTTGGACATCAGTCTACTTATCACTCGAATGACTTACGTGCAGGTCCTCGATGAAATAATATGAATGATGGAGTGTAACATTCGTCCTAGTTTTCCAGAATACCAATCGATTTGCCAACACGAAAGGGCACTCTGACGTCCTAAATTGTAGAATTCAGTTTGAAAATAAATAATATGAGTGTCAATCAGGTTTCATTAACCCAAGAGCCACGCTAAAACTGAGGCTGTCCGAGAAGATGAATTAATGGTCGGTGGGCATGTTGGAAATTCCGTTCCAATCAAAATACGTGGAATCATCTCACTGGTTTTATATCTATTATACACTTTTTGTTCACTCCCAATTATGCCAATAATTAAAATCCACCGCTTAGGGGCTACTCTATATATAACTTCAAAACTACTAATAATTATTAGTTCACTCGCGACAAAGCTTAAAAACACCCTTCTTTCCTTATATGATAAGGACGTTTCTTCGGAAACGTCCAAGAATGCACAAATTATGCCACATCAGTGAGCAAAAACCATATACAATCCCTTTGGTACGCTTAAGATTTATATTGTATCGTTCCTGTTTCGTTCCCATTCCTCCTGAACCGCAATCGGACATCATGGATTTGGACTTTTTGCGTTGCTATTTCACTTCTCTCAATTCTGAGGGGATTGGGATTGGGATGATTACGTCCATGGGAATTCTGTTGACGCCAATGTTATACGAATCTACGACAAAATGTTTGAAATAATTCAATCGAGAGTCCCTCGTCGTCGTGGTGTTAAGGGGGGATATACAGTTAGAATGACCAAAAAATTCATTTGTTTTGTTTGCATTGTTTGCAACTTAGTAAATTTCCCGTAGAATACGCTCCAGAACTCCAACTTCTTTTCATCGTTTTTCGAAGACGCTTCTTTCGCGTGCAGCAGGTATAAAGGGCGAACACGAAATTATTGCGACACCGAAAATGTCATGCCAATTTTCTTATAATGTTAAGAATCAAACCAAAATTTTAGGGTAGTTTTATACATATATTTACTTCAAACTTTTTTATACATATATTTACTTCAAAGAAAAGTTAATCGATGGAGCCTTGAGTGTAAAATTGAACGCATTTTCGCTTGATGCCTTCCATCAAAGTCTTTACAGTGTCATCCGGTATCAGTTTCTCAGTTTTTTTTTTCTCCATTTTCTTCCTTTTCGTCTTTGACTGTCTTCTTACACTTCCGAAGTTCCCGCTTCATCATTGCCCAGTACTGCTCCACCGGGCGCAGCTCCGGACAGTTTGGCGGATTCATGTCCTTTGGAACAAAATGGACAGAATTGGTCTCATACCACTCCAGGACACTTTTAGAATAGTGGCATGATGCCAAATCTGGCCAAAATAGCGGAGCTTCATCGTGCTGCTGCAAGAACGGCAAAAGGCGCTTCTCGAGGCACTCAGATTTGTAGATCTCACCATTTACTGTGTCCTTTGTCACGAAAGGCTCACTCTTCAGTCCGCAAGAGCAGATGGCCTGCCAAATGAGATATTTGGAGGCGAACTTCAACAGTTTCTTCTTCTTAAATTTGTCGTCCACATAGAACTTGCTCTTGCCGGTAAAAACTCCAACCCTGGAATTTGCTTAAAATCGATTTTTCTATACGTTTCGTCGTTCATCACACAGCAGCCATATTTTGTCAGCATCTTCTCGTAGAGCTTCCGTGCCCGAGTTTTAGCCGTCGATTGTTGCCGCTCATCGCGGTTTGGGAAGTTCTGTACCTTGTATGTATGTAGTCCAGCTCTCTTCTTTGCATTCTGGACGTAGCTCTGCGACATGCCGATCTTTTTAGCCAAATCACGACTTGAGACGTTGGGATTTGCTTTAATCATCCGCTTCACCTTTCCTTCCGTCTTTTTGTTCTCCGGTCCCGGTTTTCTTCCAGCTCCTTTGCCGCGGTTCAACGTCAACCGCTCCTGGAACCGCTTCAACACTCTGGAGACGGTTGAATGGTGAATGTTCAACATTTTTCCCCACTGCCGGTGCGACAGGTCAGGAAATTCCAGGTGTTTGGAAAGAATTTGTTCTCTCGACTCGCGTTGGTTCGCCTCCATTTTCGTTGAATCGAAAAACACGACTTCGAGTTTGACAGCATGTAAACAATACACATCAAAGAGAAAGTGTGCAAAATTTGGTTGATTTTTACCCAATGGTAAAAAATTTATGCCCTGTTGAATGTGTCGCAATAATTTCGTGTTCGCCCTTTAAAGAGACGCTTGACCGAGAAGACCTATTTTCAACGCGTTTTTCTCAAAACAGCATTTTCGGAGTTTATGTCGGTGATAACTCGAAAACTAATAACTCGATTAAACTGAAACTTATAGGATTTCTTTATTATAGTATAATCTTTTCCTTGAGTTATTGAAAAAAATTATTGAAATATTTTATTATTAAATATGGAAAAATGTGATAAAATGGCGGGAGAAATGTGGATTTTTCTAAAAATTTACCCCAGAAGTGAATTTTTTTAAAAATTTTTTTTTCAATTCATCTACTAACTGTAAATGTTATTAATGAATTTGTTTTTGTGTTAGCAGGTTTCAGATCAAAACTGCGACCAGGAGAGCCAGCACAAGCAAAATACAACGACTTTTACAAGGCACTCTAATGGCCGCCATTTTGTTGAAAAAATTTAGAAAAAAACATTTTTGTATACTACATGAATACATTTATAATTGTAAAAAAGTTTCGATTGATTTGAGTAAAAACTTCCCCTTGAAATTTTCTTTTCAAAAATGAGTTTTTTTTTCTCGTTCTAACTGTATATCCCCCCTTAATCGAGAAGTTATCAGAAAACCCTGGTGGACTGTAGGGTTAAGAAACTTGCGTAACAAGGTAAGGAAAGTACGTAAGCGGTTCTTCGCTAAAAAATCTACAGGAATCTGCTTTGTATTGTGGAATCTTCCTATAATGAGCTTCTTAAGTCCAGCCACCGAAGATATCTGGATAACCTGCAAACGAACATTAAAAATAACCCTTCAATATTTTGGAAGTATGTGAGGGCGCAAAAGCCAAATAGTCAGATCCCGAACACGGTCAGTTATGGTGGTACAACGGTCACTTCGTCTGGGGAGGCTGCGGATCTTTTTGCGAACTGCTTTCAAAGTGTGTTTAGCTCAACATCGCCACTACTGCACCCAGGAAGCTTTCAGAATATTCCAACCCACGATATACACCTTCCATGCTTCCAGTTTTTCCAACAGGAAATAATGACAGCCCTCCGTGACCTAGATGTCTCGAAAGGAGCTGGTGCTGATGGCCTTACGCCTTTTCTTTTAAAGAACTGTGCTAGGTCTATAGTCGGGCCACTGACCCTGCTTTTCAATTGGTTGATAAGGAGCGTTTCCAGCCGAAATGACTTATCGACCGACTTCGAGTGTCTCCGATTTAATTGAAAATTTGTACACACGTTTTACCCACGAAGTTTTTTACTGATGCAAAACATTTTTGGACGCAAGAGTCAGTTTTAAAAAGGTCGTAAGCATTTTGAATAGCACTTTAATTAATAATTTGTAACTTGAAAACCTTTGGTTTAACAAAAAAACTGTATTAGAACAAGTTGTTGTCCTATGTGTGATGGTTGTGAAAAAAATATAAACTGAAAAAAAAATTCGGAAAAAAATCAGAAATTAACAATAAAATTTAAGTTTTGTTGAGTTTTTTCATTTTTTGATTATAAGAACTTGAAGTTATTACACAAATTTAAACAAAAATTTCAGGATAAAGAAAAAAAAGTTTCTCGAACATCAATTTTTGATATATCTCTCAAAATTTTAATATATGTGGAAATAAACGTATTCTGATGGTATAATCTAATTTTTAAAGCACTGTCAAATGTTTTTGCCTTCGATGATGATCTTCGTAAGAGCATTTGTTCTCGAGATATATCCGATTTTATTTTATCGTATTCGAATAATATTCAAAAATACGACTTTTTCATATACTATTTGCATTATTCCAGGAACCACAAAACGTTTTTCGAAATTTTAGTTAAGTTTCCTACAACTCTCTCTCTTTGACAGCAAGACGATTAGATGAACGATTCAAAAGATATGGGATAAAATGTTTTAAACAGTATTTTTGAAATTTTCAAGTAGACGAACAGTAGCGCTATGCATCCTCTATAGTTTATAATCTGTTTTATTTGAACCGTACATTCAATCATCTTTTGGTCAAAGAGAGAGTAGCGTAAAATTTATTAATAATTTCGAAAAAAACAGCTCTTGTTGTTGGAGAATCTAGAAAACTTTTGAAAAGGCCGTATTTTTGAAAATTATTCGAGTATGATAAAACTAAATCGCAAATATCTCGAGAAAGTATGCTCTTACGAAGGTGATGATCAGGAGTTGGTATTTTTTTTTAATAATTCAAGTAACAGATTATATGATCAGAATAAACGTATACTAAACGTACAAATATTAAAATATTGAAAAATGCACAGAAAGCTGATGTTCTAGAAACTTTTTTCCCAGACATTTCTCTATCCTAAAATGTTTGCTTAAATTTGCATAATAACTTCAAGTTTTCACTAGAACTTCCATCCCGGAATGTCCCGGGATGAAAATTCCCGGGATTTTTTTCATTTCCCGGAATCCCGGGAAATATTTTAACTAATCCCGGGAATCAGATTCCAAGACAGTCGAAATAATTCTATATTAGTCATTTGTAAATGGGGAGAGTGATTTCTTTTCCTATTGGCAAGGAATGTTATTGGGTTCGAATTCTATGTCAAAGAAACCTACGTTTTGGCAAGTTTGTGTGGCCTTAACTCAAATTTGGATAGTTTTTAATAGCTATGTTGAGTTATTAGTTGCATTTACCCAACATTACAAACAACAATATTCACGGCCGACGCAAATCACAGATGTTTGTGTGCCATTCGTTCACTGAAATCCGTTATTAGTGGTGTAACTTAGGGCCAATTTCTTCACCTCCGCTTAGAGCTTAAATCATGTTTAAGCGTATGGGTAAGCACTGCTTAGGAGTTAAGCGTAGGTGAAGAAATTGGCCCTTAGTGTTTGAGTAACTTTATCGGCTTTAACCGTCTATGCATAGACTAACTCTAAGACCAGTAGGTACCGAACAAACACGATGTTTTTCATGGTTTAGGCAGTACTAGAACATCGGTCCCAAGCTCGGTTCCAAGTTTAATGATGCACTCCTAAGACTGCAACTTACACCAATACACCTTCAAATATTCTGTCAAAATAACATAGCGAATCAAAACAAAAACAAAGATACTTGTACCAAAAGGTAAAAAAAGCGCAAGAATGCATGGCAAGGTGCAGTCTGCAAGGTGTACTTCGAAACTAGGGGTTCTCCAACAGTGAACCAATTTCAAATCGCTAGTTGCACATTGATTGTTGGTCTATGTTTGAAGATGAATAAATATCGTTCTTAATGTTATAATCATATGCTATTAGTTTTCTCGAAAAGAAAATTCACGTTTTGCGTATTTGAGTTGTATGTACTTAAACAGAATATTGACAATTGTTCAAAGTTTCATGGAAGCTTTTGCAATGTTTGCTGGGATTTTTCATTCATGTGTTAACGGATTCACATAATGCCTATTCAGTGCCGTGCTCAAAAAAAATCGTTGGACTCTCCAGTGAGTCCTGAATTTTAATTTTTTTTTTTTTTAAATTCGGCAAATAAATTATCTTTAATATCCAACAGAAAGAACATTATTTTCAAACTACCATTTGACTGCAGAAATGGCAGACGTTCGGCAGTATTCTACCAAAACTATCAACTAAAGGTGAAAAAGCGAATGCTCAAAATGTACACAACAGATTTCGTGGAAGGAATCATTATCGTTTCGGGAATATTCCAAAGCTAGTTCGAAAAATCGTTAAAATTTTCCGACAATCGCCGGTGAAAAATGAAATCTTGCAAGATAAAATCATCGCAGCTCATCAAAAACCGCCGCAATTGCTTAGCGAAATGCCAACGAGCTCCAGGTTGCAGATAATTAAATTCGTGAAAGATACTAACTGGTTACTAGAAATGGTAGATCATGAGACATATGTGTCATCAAATTCAAGTAGTTTCTTCGCTGCGTCCTTCGCTGAGCAACTTTCTATTAATAAAAAAAACATTTTGAAAGAAATCACTCATTTGAGTCAGCAGACCGAGTAAAAATTATCCATAAGGAAGCCATGCTGTACAAACTAACCGGAAAGTTGACGAGTGATCTACAAAAAAAATTTTGACACGTTGAAGTCCACCAAACCGACCTCTAGCGAGTTTTCTCCGAATTCGGCAAATTTTTGCACCAATAAGCGTTTGTATATTTCTGATAAAAGTATAAATGTACTTTCATTTTTAAAATAATGTTCTCAAAGAAAGTCGTAATTTTTCGCGGTTTTTGAATAACATACGATACGGACATAACTACGATTTTTTGTTCATTTTTTAATGCTTATTTCATATGACTAATGTTTCAACATTATGTAGTACCCTATTATTTTCCCGGGATCCCGGGATTTCCCGAGAATTAGAATTTCAATTTCCCGAGTCCCGGGATGCTGAAAACCACCGGTGGTGGTATAGACTTCAGCTACGAGCTTTAAAGTTACTGTGGAATGAAAGTGGGTCATGTAATATTAGTTTCTTACAAAATTTAACATAAATTATCGCATACCTTTTATGTGCATTATAGTTGGCAAAATTTTACATGTTTATTTTTATCTGTGTATATAAATCTCCAAAACTGCTAACAATTATAGTTCACTCGCGACAAATCTGAAAAACACACTGCTTTCCTTATATGATAAGGACGTTTCTTCGAAAACCGTCCGGGAATACACAGATTATGCAACATCAGTGAGCAAAAACTACATACAATCCCTTTGGTACACTTTTAAGATATATATATATATATATATATATATATATATATATATATATATATATATATATATATATATATATATATATATATATATATATATATATATATATATATATATATATATATATATATATATATATATATATATATATATATATATATATATATAATTCGGTCGAAAAAACATTACATTCGTAATTTTATTTAAAAAAAATCATAACGAGGTCGAAAAAAGGTCTTTTTCGCTCAAAATCACTATCTCCTCTGGAATAAACTGCATAATTCTTACTTAAATGTAGACCCACGTCAGAGAATACATTTTACAAGATCGCAAGACTCAAAAAAAAATCAAATGTTCAGTTTCCATATGTTCGTAATGTAGTCCTCATCACTCAAACACTTTCCGTTCTCTTCCTTTGCAGATGGCCGACGACGTCAGGGACTAGCAACGCAACCAGTCCGAAAGAAAATAGGCGTCAAACGCCAGCCATTTTGCGCCGCGGCGCCATGCTATGGGTATGAACATGTTCAGCCGGAATGATGAACGCTCGAACAACACATCAGCTGGACCGTCGTCGCGATCACGGTTCGATTACTACTACAACACGACATCATCGCAGTCATCATCGGTGGAAAATCAAAGATACTGCAGCAACAACAATGACCAGACCAGCCTGTTCGGCGATCCGGTGCTGCCCGCCACCCGCCATACGGACCTGCTCGAGGGTGGCGATCTGTACCAGAATCTCAAGAACAACATCGAGCTGTACCACTCGAAACTGTACAACGAGCAGGAAAACCAACGACAGGCCGAGCGGGATCGGATGTTCAACGAGTACACTGCCCAGCGGGGCTCGTCCTCGGCCACCATCAGCAGTAGCGGGGCGAAAAATTCCCTCGGCAGCAGCAAGATGACGGTCAACTTTGCCGAAGATCCGGTGCGGAGATTTCAGCGGACGCAATCGGCCAGCTTGGGAGGAATGGAACCAATTGGGAACAGGTTAGTTGGGAAGAGTTCACTTTACATTGTTTTAGATCGCATTATTTGCCTACTCAGTTTTGCTCTTAATCAATAGCCACGTTGATATTAACAGCAGGCTATGCCTGTCACCATCACAGAATTGCCAAGTCCCAAAAGAAACGGCCGCTAGCTTTGCTAGCGTGAGAAAAGCTTCTCCGAAATAGCCAACAATTTATAAAATTCAAATAAAATAGACAAAAACATCGCCGGCCCGAAAATAACCCAGCCAATTCCAGCGGCCTCTGCTAAATTGTTTGACATTTTCCTAAAGGCCAGGTCTTGTGGGTAACCTTACGTCCGCATTCAGAGGCAAAGTTTACTACCCATTTCCCCGCTGATTACCTCCGCATCGAAGATCTAATAATAGAACCTATAACTAGCACCAACAGCTGCAGAGGAAATCGTTTTTCGGGTGTTTTTTCCTCTCCCTCATCTGGGCGGTCGTCATTGATACTGAACCGTGTCCTCGTGGCGGTACCTGGTTTTTTTTGTTCATTCTGGGAGCGCGAGTCAAGGATTATCCTCGATTAACCAACCGGCCACAGTCACTGTGCCGATGATGCAGTCATCATCAGTAGAATTTCTGGTCTCCCTGAACTTCGCCCCCGACGAAGGCAACTCCGAAGGGGTGTTGAGCAATGTCCTCGAACCAGGCCAAACAGTCCTCACCGAGTGCTGTGCTCAATGGGCGGTTGTATTAGCCAACCACATTGTATAATTTAGCGGCTAGAATTAATGCTAGGCTGTCTCCGTGGTTTCTGAGCATGTGTGGCTGGGGTAAGGTGAGTGGCGGCAGGAGGGGCAGGAGTATTGGCCAATGCTCATTTGCATAAACCGAATGAAAATTGTGTTCTGGTTGCGTGGCCCGAGGAAGGAAAAACGGAGCAGAGCAAAAAATGTTGCCTACTTTCGACGCTCAAACCGTCGTCGACCCCCTTCCAGTGGAGTTTTGTTTCAGTGACCGACCGAAGGAGGACTCTATGAGCTATAGGTGTGTATTAGGATTGCCGTTGCCGTTGAGGATCAACAGCCCAGTTTTGCAGTCCGAAGCGGGTGGGAAGTATTTGAAAGGGGAAGGAAGGCGCCTGGCACTCGACTATTTACCGATAGATATACTTTTCTGTTTCCTCGCGAAAGTCGGTCAGTACATAGCAGGGTTGCCAGTGCGTGGGATAATTGGCGGATTTTGGCATAGGTGGTCTGTTGTCTGAAGTTACATGGTGGGGGTTGCATTCAAATAAAACCTTCAAATAATATGCTCATTCTGTCTGGCCATTTCAAGTTTATTGCTTATCGCAATTTGAATATTGCTTGCACTCAAATTAGCGTTCTAAATGTACTTCTACAGTTATTAGCTGATAGCATTCGATGTCGATACTAAAGTCTGTATCCGCAATAATCCGGACACCTCAAAACATGAACAAAACATAAATTTTGCATTAAATTTCCGTCGTAGTTGTTTATTTCAAATTCATGGGATGTATGTTAACAATTCGTGAAGACAAAACATAGTTATTCGGTATTTGCATAAAATTTTCGAACTTTGCGCTTAGCTCCGTCGATTAGGGTTTGTACAGACTCTTCAGAAATCGTAGAAGCCGTCTTTGTTCAAATTTGCTGGAAGTGTTTGCTTCTTTCCAAAAAGCTTCCGCTTCATCAGAGCCCAATATCTCACGATTGGTCGTAGCTCTGGGCAATTAGCCGGATTTGAGGTTTCTGGTACAATGTTCGCTTGATTTGCTTGGTACCACTCCATCACAGTTTTAGCATAGTGGCATGATGCCAAATCGGGCCAGAACAAAGGTTTTTCATTGTGACTTTTGATGAAGGGTAGCAATCGCTTCTGAAGACACACTTTCTGATAGATCTCCTTGTTGATTGTGCCTGTAGTGACGAAAGATTTACTCTTTTTGCCACACGTGCAAATTGCTTGCCACACAAGGTATTTTTTGGGAAATTTCGATGCCTTCTTCGTTCTGAAATGCTCAGCTGTAGCATTTCTGGCCATAGCAGAATAAAAAGCCAGCCCCGGAAGCTGCTTGAAATTCTCCAGGACATAAGTTTCATCGTCCATAACAACGCAAGAAAACTTCGTCAAATATTCGCTGTACAAACGTCGAGCCCGTGATTTTGCTGCCAAGTTCTGCTTGTCGTTGCGATTTGGAACTGTTTTTACTTTATACGACCTAAGTCCCAAACGTAGCAATGTCCCGTATTGACAAGTAAGGATTTGCCGTACGCCCGTACAAAATTCGCTCGCGCACTTGTTTTTCTTTCGTCGCCATCTTGAATACCAAACATGAAATGAAAACATCAATCATAGTCTTTTTCATCTTAGACTCTCAGCTAAACCACAGTGAAATTTCATTCTTACGTGCAATATTTCAAAAGTCACAATAATTTGACGGTGTCCGGATTAATGTGGAAACAGACCTTATTGCTGCATTATTGTGTGACCTCCACCATTGTGCTGCTTTGTAGCTACACCTTTACCGACTAAGTGGACCTCTTTTTTTTATTATCTTTTTTAAGACGGGATGGAAAAACTGCAACCAGACTCCTGAAGAACACAAGCTGTAGGGATGAGGGTGCCAACTCCTCGACCTACTAAAAACCCACCCATGCCTTAAGCCTTTCGGTATTACTTCGGGGAGGGGGCTTTTGTGTTTGTTAAGCACCCACTATGTCTGACTACTTAGGGCTTTAGTAGTTAGGTGGTCCCTGCAACCTGCCTTTGGTCGTTTCGCCATTTTTGTTGAAGATCAAGGACGATCTGGGAGGCTGCTGCTGCTCAAACCGCGTCCCAGATGTCCCGGTCTTGGCACATCTTCTAGACCAAATCATCCGGAGTCGTGTCGGGACCGCTTACGGCAATCATGCCGGATCTCGCGCCGTGGACGCTAGGACATGCGAGGAACACATGTTTCGCGGGTTCCTCAACTCCTGCGCACTCGCCGCATGCTGAGGACTGTGGATGCCCATATTTGTGCAGCTATTGTCTAAAAGAGCCGTGTCCTGACAATATTTGCGTTAAGTGGAAGTTTACTTCACCGTATCGCCTAAGGACTCACCCGGTTAATTCCGAAATTAGTCGATGGGTCCACCGACCTTTGGTGGGGTTGTTCCATTCCCTCTGCCACTTAACCATAGATGTAGCTCTACTGGTCTTCCCAATACCTCTTGTTCCACGTTGTTCGAAGCACTCTACGTCCTCTTGTATGACAATGCCTATTGGCATCATCCCCGCTAGGACGCAGACCGCGTCGCGTGATACCGTTCGGTATGCACTAACCACTCTTAGGCACATAAGCCTGTGCGTACTCCGTTGTGCCGTTGTCAATGCCCACGTGGTCACGGATGAGCCGCGCATCCTTCCGTCGCTATGACAGCGTTAAGGTCTGGGATACTGTAACGCTGGTTATGGGACCAATCTGGCCATGGACTCGATTCGTGACTCGGAAAGAGTCCCCCAACGATCACTTGCAGCTGCTCTGGTGATTGCACGGTTGGAGCCGCCGTTCCTCTGGTTTTGGCCATAACTACCCGATAAGCGTCACTCCACGGATTCGTATTGGCTTTCTGACACAGACCCTCGAAGCAGGCTCGCTTGCGGGCCTTTATCTTTCCTCTTCTACGCTCGATCCTATCGGCGTCTGACCGCGCTCTTTGCATCCTCCGGCTTGCGTGGATGCATGTTCTTCGGAGGTCGGCGGTCCACTCCGTCCACCAATACACCGGCGATCTTCCATTCTTCGGTTTACTTCCCTCGGCTTGGTCGCATCGCACGCTCGTTGTAACGAGTCATTTGCCGCAAGGTTCCTGGGTTTCGCGTAAGTTTTCGTTCCCTCTCAAGCGTCCCTCTTTAAACGTCTCGACGTCAAAGTAGAACGTCCTCCATCTGCGGGCAAATGGAGTGGATGCTTCTTCTTCCGCACGCTGCCTTGTATTGTGGACGATACAACAACGAACTGCCAAGTGGTCGCTATGGGTGTAGCCATCATCCACCCTCCAATTATTAAGCAGCCCAGGACTGCTGAAAGTTATATCGATTATCGCTTCCACTCCGTTTCTATTGTAGGTACTCTTGGTATACAAGTTGGATAGGTCCACATTGAGCCTAGCCAAGGCCTGCAGATGAATTTGACACTAAGGCGGCTCCTCCACTCGAGTGCCCACTCGAGACTTCAATCTCCCGCTATTACCAACGGGTTTAGGCTAGTTAGCTCAGTTGTCATCCGATCGAGCATATTAGAAAACTGTTCGATCGACCTTCTTGACGGTGCGTAGCAGCTGCAGAAGAACACTACATTCACTTTTACAACCGCTAAACCTTCGTTTGTGGGAGACACAACCTCCTGAACCGGGTACTTGCCCGTCGTCCATAATGCCACCATATTGTACACTACCCTCATGGTTGCCACCTGGGTCCCGAGTGGTCTCGACCTTGCACCTCTAGCGAATACTATTAGGTGCGCAACTAAGTTCCCGCTGTTTAGCAATAGATAGCGCCAGTATTAAGTGCTGGTCGAATGTTGTACATCTCAAGCGTCATAAACCAAGCTCAGACATATGGTAAACAAACCGCTTTGACAAATCAGTGATTTTGGTTTAGTGTTATATATTTTGGTTGTTTGAAGATGTCTGATTTCGTGCCAAATAATCGTCATTTGCGGGAAGTGTTGATTTTCTTCTTTCATTCGAAGAAAACGGCGGCTGAAGCAAATCTAGAGCTCCAAAAAGTTTACGGTGATGCTGCTCTGAGTGAAACAACGTGTCGTGATTGGTTTCGTCGCTTCAAAAACGGTGATTTCAGTGTTGATGATCGTCCGCGTGAAGGAAATCCAAAAAACTTCGAAGACTCTGAATTGGAGGCATTGCTCGGTGAGAATCCGTGTCAAATGCAAGAAGAGCTTGGTTCATGATTAGGAGTTTCCCGCCAAGCCGTTTCTAAGCGATTGCATGCGTTGGGAATGATTCAAAAGCAAGGAACTTTGGTTCCTTACGATTTGAAGCCAAGAAATATTGAGCGTCGTTTTTTCGTCTGTGAACAACTGCTCCAGCGGCAAAAAAGGAAGAGTTTTCTACATCGCATTGTGACGGGTGACGAAAAATGGATTCATCACAGTAATCCAAAACGGAAACATTTATGGGGACTGCCCGGGCATGCTTCAACATCGTCGCCTAGGCCGAATATTCACGCTGCGAAGTGAAGTATCGGAGTAGGAGTTAAAACACAACTTGTTTGTTATACCGTAGTCTGAAAAGTGAATCTTTATTTTTATGGTTACTGCGATGAATACATTTCAAATAATTTGAAACCGAACGTAACGTTGTGACGCACAGTCGTCACCGACACTACATTTCCTCTTCTTCTTACTGGTCTTGAACTGCATCCAACTGATAGTCTTTCAGGTATTCCGGTTGACGACAACTTCGTTGCGGCCATCGTTGTGAAACATCCAGACTCGTTCCGGTTACCGTTGGCTCCGACTCTAGCTGCTTATCCTCTCTTGACGGGAACTGATTTGATGTCGCCTGTAGTTCATTTCTGGATCCCGAAGCTGTAGACTGAACCGGCTCATGATCTTCGGCTTGTGATTTTGACGTAATTGGTTTCAGATGAGTGACATTTCTATGGTAGCTCTTTCCAGTTTCCTTAGATCTAATCGTTACGTCAGGTCCATTTCGTTGAATAACTTCCATTTCTTCAGGACTGAAGTTGCTAGACAACTTGTTCTCCCTATTGACGCGTTTGGCAACAACAGTATCTCCAACCTTGATTTCGTTTGGTGTTGCATGACGGCGTTGGTTGATATATTCAGATCCTTTCATTTTCCTTTCACGATCTCTATCCATTACTTCCTCGATTAGTTTATTGTTAACTGACGGCATTGTGGGAAGCTTATCTCTCAGTACTCTCCCAAACATCAATGCTGATGGAGCAACTCCAGTAATTGAATGTGGAGTCGAGTTATACATTAACAAATACATCCTCAAATCCCACTTCCAATCGGAATGTGGTGTTTCCTGACTTATTTGCAAGCGTTTCTTCAGGGCCCTATTGGCCCGTTCAACTTCTCCATTTGCTTGAGGCCAATATGGCGATGTTTTTATTAAATCAATTCCAAACTCCCCACTGAATTGATTCAATGCCTCACTCACAAATTGAGGACCGTTATCAGTTCGCATTGTTTCGGGAATTCCGTAACGACAAAAAGTTTCGTGAAGGGCCTGGATGGTCAATCTAGCGGTAACTTCTCGCATAACTATCACTTCAACAAAACGACTGAAATAGTCGACGAGCACTAAGAGGTTGTGCCCTGACGGCAGTGGTCCCATGAAATCGACTGCGATATGGGTCCATGGTTTTTCAGGCATTTTTGTTCGAATCAGTGGTTCCGGAGGCGAAAGAGAGGACACAAGGGTACATTCTTTGCAGCGAATGACATATTTTTCAGCTTCCTTGTCCATATTTGGCCACCATACTTTTTGCCTTAAACGTCGTTTCATTACCACAATTCCCGGATGTCCTTCGTGAGCTAAGTGTAAGACTTGATTCTGTAGCGAGTGTGGAATGATAATCCTTTCCCCACGAAGTAGAACTTCTTCCACCACACAGAGTTCAGTAGCGTAAGGTTTAAATGGAGACGCCAACTTCGTCCAATCCTTTCCTTCAAGTGCTCGAACTACATCACAAACTACTTGATCTTTGCGGATTCCTCTTTATATCTTCAAGTTTCATAGCAACAGGCTTGGAAACATTTACGATAAAATGTACAAAATTATCATTTTCAATATCGAAAGGCTGGGGATCTGATAGTGAAAGTCTTGAGAGTGCATCGGCTAAATTTGTGACACCTGGTTCATAAACTATCTCGTAGCTATAGGATTGTAACCGCAGTACCCATCGTTCTAAACGAGCACAGGGTTTTGAACGCGGACTGAACAGAAATAGCAGTGGTTTACAATCAGTGATAAGTTTGAAGTGTGTTCCCTGCAGATACAAGCTGAACCGGTCAACTGCCCAAACTATTCCCAAAGCCTCTTTTTCCGTTTGGAAGTACTTCCGCTCTAAGTCAGTCAAAGACTTACTTGCATAAGCAATTATCCTCTTTTCTCCGTTTTTATTTTCCTGTAGCAGTACAGCACCCAGACCAGAGGGACTAGCGTCGGTTATTAAGATGGTTTTGTCGTGGACTTCGAAAAATCCTAGATGACTAATTTTACAGATAGCCAGCTTTATCTCTTCAAAAGCCAATTTTTGTTTGTTTGTCCATTCAAACTTGTTACCTGTTCTCAATAGACTACGAAGTGGATCGGTTTTGGAAGCCAGGTGAGGAATGAATCTTCCGACATAAGTGATTAGTCCGAGGAAACTCCTTAGTTCCGCTGCATTGGCAGGTTCACGGCATTGCTGAAGAGCCAAAATTCGACTTTTCATCGGCAAGATTCCTTCCCTGGAAAGCTCATGGCCCAAAAATTCTAATTTGTCTGTGCTAAATAAACATTTTTCCAAATTCAAGAGAATTCCGTATTGTTCAAAACGTGTCATCAGCGCTTTTAGTCGTAAGTCATGTTCATGCTGTGTACGGCCAAAGATCACTATATCATCCAGGTAAACCACTACTCCATCTAGCCCTGCCACAATGGTGTCCATGACTTTCTGAAAAAGTTCTGGAGCACAGCAAATGCCAAACATCAGTCGTTTATATCTGAGAATAAATTTATATAATATATAAAGGATATTTACATTTTTATTTGCATTTGCGATACATATATCGAATAATTAAAAAAATCAAAATAATTTACCTAAACAGGCCATATTTGGTAATGAACGTGGTGATTTCGCGAGATTTTTCGGACAATTCCAATTGATGATATGCCTCCTTAATGTCCAATTTGGAAAACTTAGTTGCCCCCCAAGACTGCCTAACAACTCTTCAATGAGTGGCAACGGATGAGATTCTCTCAGAACAGCTTGGTTAGCCCTCCTCATGTCGACGCAAATTCTGATTTCCCAGATTCTTTTAGAACGGGCACCATTGGCGAGACCCACGCCGAAGGTCCGTTAACTTTTTCGATTATATCCTTGTCCAAGAGCGATTTCAATTTATCGTATATTTTGCCTTCCAATGCAATCGGTGCTCGCCTGTATCTTTGTTGAACCGGTTGAATCGCATCATTGATAGGAATATGAACGACTACCCCTTTGATTTTTGGAAAGTTTGTAGAAGTCTTTCCAATTGATGCAATGTCGAAACCAACCTTGAGTACTTCCAGTTGTTTAGCCGTTTTATCGCCAAGTAGATTATGTTGTCCTTGTTCTACAATATAGAACGTTGTACTGACTTCCTTTGATCTCGCTCGAATCATCGCACGGAACATTCCTAACATCTTCATTGGCCTGTTCGTAGCATACGCAATTAATTTTCGATCCACCTCTTGAGCAAAATCCGTGATTTCTATGCCTGCCTTATTGACCTTTTGCCAAGTTTCCTCAGTGATAACGTTGGCATCAGCACCAGAATCGATTATCATTGGAATCTTGATGCCACCTACGATAAACTCAAACGTATTCTTTCCCATAGCGTAGAAAACTTCATTCGTCGGCATTTTGCTTTGTTCTTCCTCAACCAATCGCAACCTTTAGGCTTGAATCCATCGTATCGGCTGGTACCGGCTCGCTTGAAGCAGCGGTTTGCGTAATGTCCAGACTCACCGCAGTTCATACATTTCGCGTTTCTTGCACGACAAATTGAATCTCCTTTAAAATGTCCTCTTTGCCCGCAAGCGAAACAGGCCTTGGCCGGAGCACGGTCATCCCTAATGGAGTTCCTATCGACCCTACCAAAATCAGTTGTCGTTTTACCAGATTCTCGATAAAATTTACCAAAATTCCGATCAGAACGGATTTCTGCTGAAGGTAAGCTCATGGTAACTGAACGCTTGGATATCTTATTCATACCTAAACAAAAAAATTAGAAGCAAGCGATAATGCCCAAACTTTATAATTTTTTTTTTTTTTTTTTTTAGCAAGTAGTTCATACCTCCAGCTATTCCGTTATCCGGTGTAGTTTGATCTATTTCCTTCACCTGTTGATGTACGTCTGCCAAAGTCGTTCCAAGAGTTACAATTTCCTCCAATGACATGTCTTTTGCCAAAATTTTTCCACGCAGCTCGGAAGATCTGCATGCTTCCACAATCTGTTCGACGATTCTATCATCGCCTTCTCGAGAATCATACCTGTTGAACTCACACCGTTTGGCTTGGATGCGCAAACGCAAAACAAAATCCGCAAATCTTTCATCGACCTTTTGGACTATTTGGCGAAATAAATGACGTTCATAATTTCGGTTACGCATTGGCTCAAAATGTTCATCAAGCCGCTGAATCGCCACATCATAATACGGAGGATCAACAAGAACATGTGAAACCTCATCCACCCCAGGAAGATGGTCAAAAATTTCTTGAATATCGGAGCCAGCAAGATGAAGCATCTTAGCACGTTTTTCCAACTGCGAGGTGATTCCACAAGCATCGAAATATCTTTGCAGTTCTCGCTTCCATTTCTGCCACGCTATAGGCAACTGAGATCTCTCAGACCCAAATATAAACGGTTTCACACGATGCATCGATGATTCCATCCTATTTGAATATTTATTTCCACTTTATTTAAGGGATTTTTATTTTGTTATTTAATAAATGAGAACCCAATAAGGCGAAAAAAATGAATGGAAAAGTGATCTCAAATCATGTAATAAAATACGGCATCGCTTGAACTTTCAAACATATTTTATTTTATTTTTAACATTTCACTGCGATATTACAATTGTCCGAAACACTGTCTGACGTATTCAATCAGATGACATTCTCATTTACAATAACGGTAACTATGTTCATTCACAAGTATTACAATACGCAATATTTCACACATACTATACCACATAGTTTTCCTCCTTGATTCTTGTAGCACACAGTTGCTCTCCAATTCAATTTTTGTTTTTATTTGGTAGCACACAGTTGCTCTCCAGTTAAATATTCCTCCATTTCGTAGCACACAGTTGCTCTCCAATAAGGCACACAGTTGCCGATTCTTAATAACCACACGGTTGTTCTCCACTGAGACGCATTAATTAATTATTTCTATACTGATGTGCACAACACTAAGTGTATTTATTCATACATTTTGACATTTTTTTTTTTCAAATCAAAACACTCAGCTGTCGAAACGTATTCCAATTGAATTGGAATGATCCCACTGTGAAAATATGTATGACCCAACAAAACTTTTCACCTGCGGGTATGTACATAAAAATGTGAAACCAAATAGGCTTTTCACCTTCGGGTATGTAGCATGTGCAGTACAGTGTTACCATGACAACGGAAATGAGTGAAAATAATAATGGAAAATAAAATAGATATGTATAATGTTGGGAATTTTAATTCACTTCCAATGAGACTCATGTGATAAAATATATGAGTTTGCGTAATACACTAAATTCCATTCATTTTTCTGACCTTTAATTTTTTCTCATTATTCTGATGAGAACATCTTTATTCGCTTTCACAATCCATAATCGAGCTGGGAATGTCTTACCTCTGACTGCTGGAGCACAATTCGATTCCACCACTATGTAGTTTGAACAACTTCGATATTCTTCACCTTATCACACAATATATAATTAGAACAAATTTCCTTTAAATTTACAACTCCACAAGTTTTCTCCTCGTCGCCAATGAAGTATCGGAGTAGGAGTTAAAACACAACTTGTTTGTTATACCGTAGTCTGAAAAGTGAATCTTTATTTTTATGGTTACTGCGATGAATACATTTCAAATAATTTGAAACCGAACGTAACGTTGTGACGCACAGTCGTCACCGACACTACACGAAGGTTATGCTGTGTATTTGGTGGGACCAAGTTGGTGTTATTTATTATGAGCTGTTGAAACCAATCGAAACCATTACCGGGGAACAGTATCGAACTCAATTGATGCGATTGAGCCGAGCACTGCATGAAAAATGGCCACAATACGAGCACAGACACGAAAAAGTGATTCTTCAGCATGACAACGCTCGACCTCACGTTGCGAAACCCGTGAAAACCTACTTGGAAACGCTCAAATGGGAAGTCCTACCACACTCGCCATATTCTACTGATGCTGCACCGTCCGATTATTACTTGTTCCGTTCGATGGCACATGGTCTCACTGGTCAGCAATTCCACTCATATGATGACATCTCAAAATGGCTTGATTCTTGAATAGCATCAAAAGACGAACAGTTCTATCGAAATGGTATTCACGTTCTACCAGAAAGATGGGAAAAAGTCGTAGCTAGTGATGGGCAATACTTTGAATAATTCGTTTGTAACCTTTGTTTTGAAAATAAAGTTCCTTTTTCACCAAAAATCAGCGAGAACTTAGTTGCGCACCTAATAATAAACACGTTTATACAAGTTCATGTTCATTTAGTACGTCACTAGTAGAAACTGTGACGATTCATAAACAAATTTCATACAAATAGGGGGATAGATGGAGATGTCGCCATCCTAACAAAAATGGGTTGATGTCGATACAAAATACCTGACGTTGAGGAAGGAGGGGTTGAAAACGGGTTTAAACGTTCCTTGCTTATGCTGGTCCAACGTCCTATTAGGACCGCACCTGCATCACGATATTTCTCCATAAAACTTGGTTGACGGCGGCTTGTCTCCAGTTTCTCGAATGTCCCACACTTCCAAAGTCTTGCTCCACTTGGTTTAACCACCTAGCTCGCTGCGCTTGTACCGGTCGGATTCTAGGCAAACACCATTCTTACGGGGTTGTTGTCCGACATTCTTACAACATGGTCCGCCCATTGTATCCTTCCAGCTTTAACGACTTGTGTTCACCATAGAGCTGCACCAGGCCGTGGTTCATCCTTCTCCTCAATATGCCGTTTTCGCATACACCGCCAAAGATGGTCCTAAGCAGGTGTCGTTCGAAAACTCGAAGTGCTTGCACTGCTAGCTATAATACATCTCCGAATTTCTCTACTGCAGTTCTTTTGAGACGTAACCAATGATCCGAGGTACAAAAAACTCATCCACCACCTCGAATTCATCTCCGTCGATTGTCAAAGTTCTGCCTATTCAAGCTCTATCACGCTCGGTTTCTCCAGCCAACAGATACTTAGTCTTCGACGCATTCACCTTCGATCCAACCTTCACGCTTCACGTTTCAGCTTAATGTACTGATCAGCTACCGCCTGGAACGTTCGGCCGACAATTTCCACGTCGTCAGCGAAGCAGATGAACTGGCCGGATTTATTGAAAATCGTACCCCGCATGTTGAAGTGCGCACGTTTCGTGACACCTTTTAGCGCAATGTTGAACAGATGGCAGGAAAGACCTTGTCGAAGTCCTTTGCGTGCTTCAAACGAGTCCAATAACGTACGCTTCCCAGACCCCTTATTATTCTTAAGCTGTTTGATAGCATCCTTAAGTTAACTTATCGTGGGATTTGGCACGTCACTCTCATCCACCATGACGCCATTCCTCCTGCTGTAGATATTACACCTCTACGCATTTCAGGTGTTCATCGTAGTGCTGCTTCCACCTTTCAATCAGCTCACGTTCAGCCGTCAAGATAGCTCCATCTTTATCCCGACATGGTTTCCAACTCCTCCTGGTGACGCGTCTTATCCCGGAAGAGATGAGTTTGCTGTCTTCACTTCTGCCTTTGGTCGCTCCACAGCGTGACGAGTTCGTCGAACCAATCGTTCCGTCAATTTCTTTCCACAAACCTTATCGCGCCGTCCACTGCATTGCTGCTGGCTACTTTGACAATACTCCAGCAGCCCTCAGCTTCGGTTAGCTCCCCTGCTTCCGACAACACTGCTTCAAGGCTTTCGTTGCGACTTCGGGTAGCTTCAGTTGCTCCAGATTATATCGTGGCGGTCGTCGGTATCGAATCTCCATGCCAGGGGCAAAACAACTTCTGTTCGTCATGTTTGGAGCAGTTGATCATCGCCATCGTGCCAACTTGGAACTCTGGACAGTGATGTACATGATGGTTTGCGGGATAATGCCAATATACCCATAGCGGCTTTCTTGCAGACATGTTCGACGTGGCTGATTAAGGACAGCTTATCGTTGATCAAAACCCCAAAGTACATGAGGGGCCGCTTTGAGGTGATGGTGCTGTGGCCTGTAATGATCGTCACATATTGCTCCGATTTTCTATTGTTGCCCACAGTAATCTCCGTTTTGTGATGGGCTAGCTCCAGTTCCCTAGAGCGCATACATCTCTTAACTATATTGATGGAGTGTGTGGCTGTTAATTCCATCTCTTCTATGGACTCTCCATAGACCTCTAGGGTGATGTCGTCCATGAAACCGACAATCTTGACCTCGTTATGGAACTGCACCAATGGAACTGGACCATAGTGCCCAATAGTGGACCTTGCGGAAATTCTGCGATGATTTGAACACATTTCTGACCCACCTCAGTGTTATATACCAGTATTCGATTCTGGAAACAGTTTCCCAGAATCCTGTACAGGAGGTACCAGGAACCTGAAGCCGTTGGAGCGAGTTAGCAATATACTACAAACTGGCGCTATTGAACGCATTTCTAACATCCAGGGTGACTTAAGCACAGTAGCGAACTCCCTGCCTCTTATGTTGGATTGCCACCTCTGCCGTCTTGGTGACGGACATGATGATATCCCCCGTTGACTTCCCTTTACGGAAGCCAAACTGGTTGTTGGACAGGGCGTCTATGTCCTCCGTGTACTTCGAACAACTTGTTGAGGATTAACCTCTCCAGCACCTCATCAAACACACACATATCGGACGGTATGCCGATGGATCGGCCGCATCCCTGAACATCTCGAGAGCCAGGTTCGCTATACCGGCAAGTCCTGGAGCACCTTTAGCGACTTTCCTATCACACGCGGTGCCGTTATTATCGCCCACGTGAATGCGGATGATCGACGTTGCTGACCATCCTTCCACCACCATGACAGCGTTATGGTCTGCGATACTGGTACGCTCGTCATGGGACAATTCTATGACTATGGGGGTCAGGGGCTCGAGTTGTGGCGCGGAAAGTGTCCCCCAATGCCCATCTGCAGTAGCTCCGGTGATTGCTTGGTTGGACCTGCCGCACCTTTGGTATTGGCCATAATCACCGGATAGGCGTCACCTCATGCATAAAATTTGGCTTGTGAACACAGGCCCTCGAAGAAGGCTTGTCTGATAGCCTTTATCTCCCTCTTTAGCGTGGCCTTTGCGGCAGCAAGCTCCACTCAATACTCCATTCTTTCGCAGTCCAACCGCACCCTCTCTATCCTCCATCAGCTGTTGAGAATTCGGTAAAAAATTACAGAATTCTGTAAAATAATCTAAATGTGTAAACTTCTCTGCTGAACTTCCATGAATATCTCTGAAAGCATTTCCGTGGTTGTCTGCTAAACTTCCCTGAAGTTCTTTGAAAAAATACCCTGAGGGTCACTGAAAAACTTCCATGAAGTTCTCTGAAGTCCTCTGAAAGACTTTCCTGAAGTTCTCTGGAGATTTTCTCTGAAGTTCACTGAAGAATTTCCCTGAAGTTTTTTGCAAAACTGTCTTGAAGTTCTCAGAAGAATGTCTCTGAAGTTCTCTGTAGAACTTTCCTGAAGTTCTCTGCAGAACTTTCCTGAAGTTCTCTAAGGAACTTTTCTGAAGTTGTCTGCAGATCTTACCTGAACTTCTTCTTCATTCAAGAAGTTCTCTGCAGAACTTCCACGAAGTTCTCTGAAGGACTCATCCGAACTTTTGTGAAGAACTTCTCTGAAGGACTAACCCGAAGCAGTTAGTAAGTTGTGTTCTCTGCAGAACTTCCATAAAGTTCATAGAAGAACTTCCCTGAAGTTCTCTGCAGAACTTCCTTGAGGTTTTCCGAAGACCTTCCATAAAGTTTTCTGAAGGACTTACCCGAAGTTTTGTTAAAAACTTCTCAGGAGAATTTTCCTTAAGTTCTCTGAAGAACCTGTTTGAAGTTCTCTGTAGAACTTTCATGAAGTTCTCTTCAAAATGTCCCTAAAACTCTCTGAAGAACTTCTCTAAAGTTCTCTTCAGAACTTCCCTGAAGTTCTCTGAAAGACTTCCCTGATGTTCTCTGCTGAACTTCCCTGAAGTTCGCTGATAAACTTCGGTGGAGTTCTCTAAAGATCTTCCCTGAAGTTCTCCGAAAGACTTCTCTGGCGTTATCTGCAGAACTTCCCTGAAGTTCTCTGAAGAACTTCCATGTAGGACTTACCCGAAAGTTCATTAATAAAGTTCTCTGCAAAACTTCCCTGAAGTCCTCTAAAAGACTTTCCTGCAGTTCTCTGAAGAACTTTCCTGAAGTCCTCTGAAAGACTTTCTTGAAGTTCTCTGCAGATTTTCTCTGAAGTTCTCTGAAGAATTTTCCTGATGTTCTCTGCAGAACTTTCATAAAGTTCTCTGAAGAACTCTACAGAACTTCCATGGAGATCTCTGAAGGATCTCTGAACTTTTGTGAAGAACTTCTCTGAAGGCCAATTCGAAAAACGTACCAAGAATGCCCATATTGGGATTATCAGCCTATTATGTGCCCGAGCGATAAACATTCATACATAGTTCACACGCAGTGAAATAATTCTCAACTATGAAGTCCAAGATTACTTGAATAAATTTCATGAAAAAAAAAAACGAATTCGTACATGATCTTAATATCAACATACAAGACATTACAAAAAGTTCACATGAACACTAGCGCCATGTAGCGAACGAATTCTGATCTAATATGTACACCATTCAAAAAGCTCTGACACCTCGAATATCTTTTTTAAAGATGCCATCTTGCTTCTTTTTCTTCTTTCTCGCTATGACGCTCTTCAAACGTGCTGTGACTAGGCAGGCACAATAACCCAAGTAACATTTGCTAAACCATCCAGCTTTATCAAGTTTTATTAAAGTTTTATGCAACCCATTTGAAATCAATTTGGTTTTATTGTGGCAGTAAGAGGTGCCAATTGGTTTTAAATTTTAGTCAGGTTTATAAGAACCTACAGAGCCTCTTCAAAACTATCTTTAAACCTTGTCTTTTAAAGTTCCGTTTACTCCTATCGAAGGTTTTATTTTGGCTCTATGAGCTCGTAAAATGCTGTTTTGAAATGCCGTCTTAGGATTCATTCGAGTTATTTTATTATGGTCAGTTGAAAAAGCATTTAAGAACCATTTTGCCTCCAGGAAACGCATTAAACGGCCCATTGGTATTGGGGAAAGTCACCAAATGACCAAACAGTTTTAAAGTAGCCATTTGGAAGATAAATTGGCTTTATGGCGAAACTGTGATTTTTTCTAATCACCATATTGAAATATATGAAATAATTGAAATTTGGACAAATAAATACAAAAAAATTTACATGTTATGTAAATGAACTACAGATCAGATACCAATTTTGGCATACTTCCATTAATTTTCAAGAAATTCATAATTAATTTATTAAATATATTTGTTTTAATTTTTATCTTGTTGATGTAAACTTGCATAATTTCCAAGGCGCATTTATTTTTGGCTCTTAACGTGCCAATATTCACCATTAAATTAAATGCGCATATGATTTGGAGCATAATAAGCTATAAAAAAAACTCAATTGGTTTTGGATATTTTGCTATCAAACGAAATTTCTTGCAACACTAGAACTTTTTTCTTCGATATTATTTACTGTTGAATGAATCAGAAGAGCAGAGAATCGAACAAAGCAGAACAACAAAAACCCACCACGATATTGCCGTGAAGTTTGACAGCTGTCCATTTGGCCCTATGCTAGTTTTGATGGCAGCCAATAGGTTTTATGGTGGTTCGCTAGTGGTCATAACATCATTCACTAGAATATTTCCAAAATCTTTATGGTCGTGTAAAGGTTTTTTTAATTTGTTTTCACAACCGTCTATAGAGTGGGCCAGTTGGTACACATTTCGGCTTTAAAGATGCATAGAGCAGGTGTTGGTGGACGAAACTGTTTTGAATGTAGTTTTATCAACAAAGTCGGGAGGAGTGCTATACGGCTGGAATAAAACTTAAACTGTTACTTTGGTGGCCATTATCGACGATTTTGTGCTCTCTTTATCACCAATTACTTTGCTTAAACTGTTCGAAAAAACATTTTTCAATAGCATTATCTACGACGTTTAACCTCACTTTTGCATTACCTGGTTTCCTCCATTGAAGACATCGTCTGCATCGACCCAACATTATGACACGTTCATTATTTCGCTCCGGATTGATGCCGCTAGAATTGATGAGCTAAAAGAAACAAAACTTATTGCTTCGAATCTTGGATCAATGAACTATTTATTGAAAGATTAATGAGCAAAATAATTACGTTATCGCTAAGAAAAACATGGCGTCCGCGTTGCTGCAGTGACGAAACTTTTATTCACTTTTGGGAAAATATTAACGTCCAATATTAAAAAATTGACATTACCCAAAAATCAGTCAAAAACCAGGGGGTAAGCCACTCTGCCACGTTGTATTTGTGTTTCAGTGTGGCGGAAACGGCTCCGGGGTGTCAGAAAGTGTTTCTGTGTTTCAACATATCTGTCAATTCTATAATCTAAGATTTATGCTTATTGGAAACTATGGACCTTGTTAACTTTAATAGACGCACACTTATGTATCATCTAAATCACATCGGTGGAAGCGAGAGGGAAACAACACAGTGAGAAAACAAGAAAACAAACATTCGATTCGTGTAAGTGTTGCCAGAAATGAATTTATCTTTCACGGGGTGGCAAGTGTTATCACATGGTGGCCGAGTAACTTGCCCCCTGGTAAAAACTACCCAGGTAATCAATAAGCAGTTCCAAAGCGTTTATACGGCAGCCTATCAAGCAATTAAGTCGCCTTAAATGCAACATAAATGCCGCTTTTCGCCCAATATACGGCTGCTTGACTGCAATGCTATGATAATGCTTCATTGATGCCAATTTGCATTCGAAATACTTATTACAGGCTAGGTCCAGGTTTTATTCTAGTTACAGTAACACATAGGCTGGGGTCCAGATTCCGTAATTCTCTTGGGTTACCTATAAATCGGCGTTTGGGGTTTTTCAAGAATGACTTTTGGTTTCCTATGGAATCCTTCTGAATCACTCCCAAATATTTCGGTAATGCTAATACGAATTCCAGGGATAATTTTTCCAAGGTTTTGGAACCTAGCGGGTGTTTCAAGACCTTCTGGAGTGCCCCGGGGAACCTATAGGAGGGGATATTTATGTTTTTTACACCAAACCATGCCGTCTGATGCCCTTTTCTTCGTGATTTCTCCTAAAGATCCTCGGTAGGCATGAAAAGAACCAATCAAGACTGTATTCGATGAAATTTGGACACACAAAATAGGTCACCAAAAATTTTCCTTGATCCCGATTCTTTTCAAACTTTCTGGAAATAAAGTACTACTAAATGGTTAAGTTTTGACATCATTGGTTTATTGAACCTCTTCTCCCAACCCAAATGCCTGCACCTTTGCCTTGACCCTTTTCATTAAATTTTGAGCAATGATAGGACCGACTTGCTTACTTACTTTTAACCACACTTTCTATAGTTCAAGTTCATTTTCTATCAGTTTTGGTGTTTTAACGAGCTTTGCCTTCATGATTGCCCAACATTTTTAGATTGGGCGAAGTTCCGGAGTGTTTGAAGGGTTAACTTCTTTTGGTACAAAAACTACATTATTATCTTTGTACCAGTCTAAGACGGGCCGAGCATAGTGGCAAGATGCCAAATCCGGATAAAACAGTGTCGGGCCATCGTGAGATCTCAAGAAGGGCAGAAGTCGTTTTTGGAGGCATTCGTCCTTGTAGATTTGTCCGTTGACGGTCCCAGAGGTGATGAAGGGCTGACTCATTTTGCCACATCCGCAGATCGCTTGCCAGACAAGGAATTTTTTGGCGAACAGTTTCGACAGTTTTTTCTTCCGTACACTCTCCGGAACTGGCCAACTTAGAGGTGGCGACGTAGTGTTCCTGTCCTGGCATTTGTTTGGTGTCGGCTTTAATGTAGGTCTTATCGTCCATCACAATGCAGAACGGTTTTGTGAGCCACTCCCTGTACAGTTTTCTTGCACGAGTTTTGGCTACCGAGTTCTGTTTATCGCTCCGGTTTGGTGCCTTCTGGACCTTGTACACATGTTATCCAGAAGGTTTCATTGTTTTCTGCACAAAACAAACTGAAACTTTCGCCTTTTTCGCAACATCCCTGATCGAAATATTGGGATAACGCTAAAATTTGTTCAATACCATCCTGGCCTTCTCCGGATTTGATGTGCCACTTTTTTTTGCCACTACCATTTTTCCGCTTGGTTGTCTTACGGTCCTTGAACGTTTTGATAACATGAGATACGGTTGAATGTGCGATTCCGAGCTGTTTTCCAATCCATCGATGAGAAGCGTTTGGGTTTTCGAAGTGAATGCCCAAAATTTGTTGGCGCACTATTTCTTCATTCGAACCCATCACTGAAATCACTCG